>MNCI01007517.1:85978-139759 GCA_015680685.1 Gnetum montanum
AATCTAGATAACTAGCACCACCCCCGACAATAGCGCCAATGATGAGTGGTGAGGTACCCCTACACTCAACCATACGAATATGAGCATTTCACGCATGATTTAGTCAAACTCCATAGATGGGCTAGTTGTGGTATCTAGGTAGTTACTTGTAGATCACAGTTTGTTGTCTTCCCACTTGGACTAGTATTAGCTTTGTCACGTATGGTTTAGTCCAGAGTGAGTTTTATGATGTGTTCCTATGCTAATGCTACTCCTGGGTATGGTGGTAAATAATATTAACTAAACTAGGAAGGAAAGAGAGGGTAAGAGAGAATCTAGACTAGCCTAAGTGCAATGAGCATCCATTCCTTAATCATCTGCACACATCTTGGACCTTGTGCACTACTACCACTGGGATTACCAAGCGCATGGCCTAAGTACGCTATTGGGTTACCAAGTAGTCACACTTAAATGCTCGTGATTAAGTCGTACTCATCCCACATTACTAAGAGGTAAGGGTAGAGAGAAATTAACTAGGAAAGTAGTAAATAACAATTAAATAAAAAATTAAGCTAAGTGGATGCTGCAATGATGAAGTAATCTCAATCTTTATTGCTGGTCATGTGTGTGTCCAAGTACGTCACACTCGAATAAGGATGTCGTACAATTACAATCATCACATTGCTAGCATACATTGGGAGAGAAGGGTTGAGAGGAAAAAGAACTAATGTAAAAAAGAAACTTAAACTTAATGACCCTAAAAAATACCTGTTAGATCTATCTACCTCTATTTATAGATGAGGAGATAGGCTGCGATATCATGGCCAACAAAATGATAACTCATCAACAAACACTTAGCATTATTTGGCATCGCATTTGGTAAGCCCTCGTTCAATTGAAAAGATCGTTTAGGGCAACCTGACTCTACCTCTATCAAGCCCTCATGCAAACTTGGGGTTAGGACTGTACACCTATGAACCCCTCGGTGTTCTAGCCACTGATGTTTTCGATCTTTACACAAGCCATCAATACCTCTATTCAAATGAAGGTAAGAGAAAGGTGGAATGTTGAACTACTTCGGATCACCATAAGTATCACTCAAGTTTCATGGATAAAGATTCATGAACCCTATCCCCTAAAATCATTTATTTTGTAGTAATGAAAGCATTTAGGAGAAGCTCTTGCCTACTTTCCAACATATACGTTCTTGTAATTTGACTTCATAATCATATCATGAAGCTCTTGCTTTCCATGAGTAACATACTTTGAATGTTATGGTGACATGGGCTCATACTTTGTCCAATCCTCAATAAAGCCTTGATTAGACAAAGCCTCCTCAAGGATGGCAGGTATAGATTCTCTAGGTTCTTTGCAAAATCATCCATGAGAATCACACCATCATTTCAATTTGTCTTGATGAAATCTTATCATGGTAGGAGATGTTGCCTCTTCACCATGTTTCTAAAAGTAATTTGGACAAATTGAGGCTTCTACTTCAATCTATTTTCATCACTCAATTCAACCAGGGTTGCTTTAGTACTTTATTTCCTATAAAATAAACAACTTAAAAAAGAAAAATTATGAATGTATAAGTAATTCAAGGCAATTAATTAATGCCTTCCTTAGCAATGGTACTAATGATAGTGGTCCCACCAATTTTGGGCCAATCGAATTATATGATATGGAATGCAGTGCAATCTAGTCGTAAGCTTTGAAGACATTGTTAAGTGGATTACTAAGAATACTTGTGTATATCATTATGTTCAATAAATATAAAAGATAGTATAATACATATGATATAATTAAAACCTATGTTGCAATGGTAAGGGATAGAGAGAGAATACTTATGATTTTATATTTTATATTTTTATGTATTTTATAATTATAAATAAAAAAACATAAACATGCATGCATTGTAATCCTACTTGGGAATAGTGGCAATGCTTGTGTCATAATCCCTCAAGGAGACAAGTGCAACACCACATACGAAATGCCATAAAAGATGGCTCTTAGTCACAACCTCAATAACCAAACACCATGTTGTATAGTTATGACATCCTTGGATAAGAAATGAGTCATCATAGTTCAATCAAACCAAAATTAAATAAATATTTTTATTATTTTTATGTTTAAGGAATTAATGACGAAACAAGGGAAAACCATGATCTTTGTTTACCATGAAAACACCTAACTCTGCATAGACCAAATGGTTCGGGCTACATAAGCAAGGTATTACTTTAACATAGTCTAGCCACACTTGTGAAAGTGACAACTCAAAACATACAAAAGACAATGAAATGAACTTACCTAAGGAAGGAAGAGCTTTTCAGATAAACCAAATGGGACAAGCCAAATAAAGTTAAAGTTATGCATATAATCTATGTGAGAGCTCATCCTAGGTATTTATAGTTTTTGAGATGTAATGGTGGAGGTTCATTAATGCCTAGAAGTCAATGAATATTTATTAATGTAAGATAATCCAATTTTCATTACACCAAAAGCAAAGAAGATCAAACTAGGCCTATAGGAGGATGCATCAATGCCCCTATGTTAATGTAGCATTATGCATTGATGTAGGGTAGTTAGCACACATCCCTCCCCCAAATCACACTTTGCATTTTATATCCAAATGAAAGTTGAAACCTAAAGAGGCATGCCAAGAGTACCAAAGAATATTTGAATGAAGCCATAATAATTCTAAAGAGCTTGGAATCATGCACATAATCTTAAAGTATGACCTAGGAGGCCAGGATACATCTTGGAAGAATAAGAACCTCAACCAAACATGTTAGAATGCAAACATAGGACAAACAAAACACTTCCTAAATCCAAGACTTATAATCAACATAAAAACTTCCATTGGACACCTCATCACTATGGCTTTTTCCATTACTAGTAATATAACTCCTGAGGCTAAGGAGGGAACTCACTTAAATAGTACTGTTCTTTTTAATAGGGTTGCCTATAGTTGCCTTGTGGATAAGGCAACCTCTTGGGTATTTGCTTTTTTATAAGCTTAGGATTCAAAAAATGCATTTCAAACTCTTGAAGATGTGACATCATTGGGGAATAAATCATTGAATGTTCATATTAATGTATATTACATCTATTATCTCATTTTGAACTAGAGTTTGTAACCTCTTCCATTGTAGCTACTTTCCCTTTGTACTTGTAGACATCCTTGTCTATTTTTATCCTTGGATTTATTTTCTCACATTAGAAACTCTTGAGTAGGTTTAGTACTTTTCATTAAATAGCTCTAGCATTAAGGACCATTGGTGCATTAAATATGACTCAAATGTTTTGTACTAACTTCCAAATTTCTTAAATAGTATTCTTATGAATAACATTAGCTTGTGCTCCTTATTTTCTATGTTTTTTAAGGCACAAGCATCATGGAAGTCTTGCAAGTGATGTTGTAGATTGAAGTTGTATATTCCCTTAAACTTTGAAATGTTGTTATATCCAATCATTTGATGCAAAATTTTCTTTGATGCTAGTGGGGGACTCTTACCACTCCCTTGATTTGAAGCATGTGTTTTGTAGCCAACAAGGATTCATCATGATCATCATCAAGTGTGTTATAGTCATAATCATAATAATTATTTACCCTTCCATCATGATCTCAGTGGTGGCTATTTTGTGCCATCTTTCTTATCTGCAATCTTAACATCTTTCCCTATCTCTTTTCTATCTTCATCTCTTTTTCCTCTAGTTTGTCTATCATGGTTGCCTTGACCATTCCTACTATATTGCATACCATTGATTTTATTTGTGGCTATTCCTCTAGGTTTACACTCATTTTCATCAAAGTTTGATGACAAGAATGATAAAGAGGATAGAGAGATGGGAGAGCCATGAGAGCTTGGTTTCCTTCCATTACTTCTTTGGTTATGACCTATTTGTTTAGTAGAGAACCTAGGCCTTGAGATCCTTTATTGGTTAGGTCTTATTCCACTTGTTTCTTGGTTGCCTGCCAAGGTGAAGCATAGCCATGGATTACCTAATTCATCAATGTTGAAGATAAGAGTATTATGGTGATGGGATTTTGATATGTAATAAGTAACCTCTTTTTAAAACTAGGATGTTAGTGGGATGGCAGTGTGCTTATCCTTCTTGAGTTCATGATGAGTTTCCATTAAATGGTTGTTTTTGTGTTAAGATTTTGTGGGTTTGTATGTTGTGGTCATATCATTAAGCACTTTGTACTTATTTGCAATAGCTTCTAGTTAATTCCTCATTGTATCTCTTCATCCTAGTGGAAAATAAAGGAAAATTTAAAATAGTAGAGATTTGGAGGATGATAAATAAGTTTCATTTGTTATGACACCACATCATTATTATCATTTTGATTGGCCTTGTTATAAATCCTTTTACTACTTTTAGTATCAAATGGGAAATCATTCCTATGAGAAGTAGAAATGTTGATTAATGTGTGTTTCTTATAATATTCAATACTTGCAAAGAGATAAATCATAAAATTCCTTGTACAAAAATTTTGTATAGTATAGCTTCCTAAAATATTAGTACCATCTATAACAATGATACCAAATGATGAGTGACAAGTATGCGTAATGAGTCACTATGCAGTCTACAAGCAACATGATAGACTATGTTGTAATCTATGGATAATATTGATTTAGTGTTCAAAAATTTAATTGTTAAATTACTTATTATTATCTTCCCACTTAGACTAGTAGTTCATATTGTTAGTCCATAGACTTATTATTAATTTTTGTTCATATTGTTAGTCCATAGTGAAGTGTATGATTATAATGTTATTATGACTATAAAGTAAACTTATTACAAATATAAAAATTAATTAACTAATATAATAACCAAGAAAGTAAATCCTAGTCTAACCTAAGGGCGATGGACATCCATTCCTAACTTATAATACATGTCTTGAACTCATGTAATTACTATTAGAATTGCCAAGTGTTTGCTACTAGATGCACCAATAAATAACACTATTGGGATTATTATATAATAACATGTTTACATGTTAAATCACTCGTACTCATTCTACCAGGTTACTAATTGGTGAGCGAAAGTAAATCATTATTCTAACTACATTGGAAAGAAAATAATAAAGAAGCTTAATTGTGAGAATGTAAATTTAATCTAAGTCATGGTGTTGTAATGAAGTAAAATTATTCTTGATCTTATTATCATTTATAGATTGCATTTAGGTACAAGCCACTTGAATAAGACTCTAGATAACTAATTTAATTCATTTTGCAGACACTCATTAATTACTACTAGAATTTTAAAAAACACACTATAAGAGTTTTGCTACTAAATAGGTATCATTAATGCAATAGGTGAGAGATATTTATAGCTAAAATTTCCCTAAGATATATCACATTTGCAACATTGCATCAAGAACTACTATGATATTGTAGATGCGATATCATATACACAATATCACACTTGCACTAATGATTGTTTATCAAAATTATATTAAATATGTTTCATTACACCCTTGTATTTCCATGGCTTGTTTTCACTATTTTCATTCACCAAAATTACTATGGATGAACCATTATTTTTCCTCTACTTCAACATTGGGTACGTGATGTTAGAGCTAGGACATTGAGTACACGACGTCGAGGTCTGGCTATGATGTAGGGTATGTGATGTCAGGGTATATACATTAGCCTATAAATATAGTTCCTAAGCTTTAGTTTTGAGTCAGTTTTTCATGTTAGTTTTCAGCCAGAGTAGCAAAGATCTTGTAATTTATTTTCCTCAGAGTTAGAATATTTTTTGACTATCCACAAAAGGAGTCTAAGTGTGTACGGTTCTTTGTTCAAGCACAAATGTACCTTAGCGCAGCAGTGTGATGGGAATAAAACAAACTCTTTTGACAATCCTTGCAGCACTAAGAATAGATTAATATTTCCTTTAATGCACTTTACTTCCATTCTCTTTACTTAAGTGTATTTTAATTAAGCAATTTATTTCTAGTTGTTTAATAAACACAAGCACGACCACTTCAAGCATACATATAGTACTTGGCAACCTAGTAATGCTTAACGTTTGGTAACCCAAAAGCACTATATGTGTTCAGGATGTGTTTAGGAAAGTGGGATGGTTACTTGTGTTAGGCTAAAATATTTTCCTCAAAGTTAGAATATTTTCTAAGTGCCCACAGAAGGAGTCTAAGTGTGTATGGTTCTTTGTTTGAGCATAAATGTGCCTTAGTGCAGTAGTGTGATGGGAATAAAACAAACTCTTTTGACAATCCTTACAGCACTAAGAATAGATTAATATTTCCTTTAATTCACTTTACTTCCATGCTTTTTAAATGTATTTTATTAAGCAATTTATTTCTAGTTGTTTAATAAACATAAGCACGACCACTTCGAGTATACATATAGTACTTGGCAACCCAGTAATGCTTAATGTTTGGTACGTTAACATCACTATATGTGTTCAAGATGTGTTCAAGAAAGTGGGATGGTTACTTATATTAGGCTAGAATATTTTCCTCAGAGTTAGAATATTTTCTAAGTGCCCACATAAGGAGTCTAAGTGTGTACGGTTCTTTGTTCGAGCACAAATGTACCTTAGCGCAGTAGTGTGATGGGAATAAAACAAACTCTTTTGACAATCCTTGTAGCACTAAGAAGATATTAATATTTCTTTTAATGCACTTTACTTTCATGCTCTTTACTTAAATGTATTTTAATTAAGCAATTTATTTCTAATTGTTTAATAAACACAAGCATGACCACTTCAAGCATATATATAGTACTTGGCAACCCATTAATGCTTAACATTTGGTATCCCAACAGTACTATATGTGTTTAGGAAAGTGGGATGGTTACTTGTATGAGGCTAGAATATTTTTTTCAGAGTTAGAATATTTTCTAAGTGTCCATAGAAGGATTCTAAGTGTGTACGATTCTTTGTTCAAGCATAAATGTACCTTTGTGCAGTAGTGTGATGGGAATAAAATAAACTCTTTTGACAATCCTTGTAGCACTAAGAATAGATTAATATTTCCTTTAATGTACTTTACTTCCATGCTCTTTACTTAAATGTATTTTAATTAAGAAATTTATTTCTAGTTGTTTAATAAACACAAGCATGACCACTTCGAGCATACATATAGTACTTGGAAACCCAGTAATTCTTAACGTTTGGTACCCCAACAACACTATGTGTTCAGGATGTGTTTAGGAAAGTGGGATGGTTACTTGTGTTAGGCTAGATAGGTAGTAAACAAATTAGATCTTAAATTACTTTACTTTTCATTCTTTTTGTAGGCGATCACATCTATAAAACATAAAATGATAAAAAATCATATACCTCAACTACACTTAAACCATACCTTTGAGCCTCACAAGTTTGAAAGACAATGAATGTTCTAAATGCTCATTTCATGTCTTAGAGAAACTAGTATACTGGATAACTATAGGTCCATAGAATTTGATTCGATTACACATAAACACCTTAGTGATTTATATGGTTGGGTGTAGGGGTACCTTGTTGCTCATCAACTATGCATTTTATTTTTTTAGTTATGTATGCAATGCTCCTACTACATTCCAGCACCTTGGTCTGAGCATTCTTCAATAGTAGATAGGTAGTGGTGTGGAAGTCTTCATGGATGAATTTTTTAGTTATGGAGCTATATTTGAGTAAGCCTTTGACTGCCTTGAGCAAGTGCTAAAATGATGTGTTGAAACCAACTTTCAGCTCAATTAGCAAAAATTCACTTGATGGTCTAAGGAGGCATTGTATTGGGGCATAGAATATCACAAGCAGAAATTGAGGTAGACCCTGAGAAAATAAGGGTCATCCAAGGAATAACCCACCAAGTAGAAATAGCTAAATATGTCTAGTAATTCCTTGGACATACTATCTACTATTGGTGATTCATAGAGAATTTCTCTAAGATTGCAAAACCATTGGTTGAACTAATAAAGAAAGATGCTTCCTTTGTTTGGACCATGGAATGTTAAAAAGCATTACAATAGTTGAAAGAGAAACTTGTAAATACTCCAATTCTACAAGCACTGATTGGTCTAGACCATTTCATATTATGATAGATGCATCAAATTATTCCTTGGAAGTGATGTTGACATAGTTAGATGACAAGAAATATCCATACTACTTCCATTGTGTTAGCCAAAGCATTGTCTATGCACAACTGAACTACACCATCATAGAGAAAGAATTAACGGTAGTGGTATTTGCTTTAGAGAAGTTTAGGAATTATGTGCTTGGATACAAGGTTTTTGTGCACATGGACCATAGTGCCATCTACTTCTTGATGAAAAAGCCAATATTGAGCCGCCATGTCATACAGTGGTTGGTCATCTTATAGGAATTCAATCTTACAATGGTAGATCGAAAGGACACTAAGAATGTGATCACTAATTACTTGTCTCAATTGTGATGGGATGAAAAAGAGGAAGAAGATCTATTATTTGATATGTTTCTTGATGAACTCCTCTTTTCTAGGGCTATAATTGAACAATTTCACAATGAGCCTAAATGGTATGATGGCATTCTTACCTATCTTCTCACTTAGGAGATGCCGCAAAGGTTAGTCCACCAGAAGAAACAAAAATTTATTCACTAAGAAAAACACTTCATGGAGATTAACAAACGTCCCTACAAGGTGTGCACTAATGGCTTGGTTCACTAGTGTGTCCTTGATGCTAATCAAATGCACATTCTCTAAGATGCTCATGAAGGTCCTTGTGGAGAACACTATGCTAGGAGATGCATAGCCATTAAAATCCTAATGGTAGGGTATTATTGGCCAACACTCTTTAGGGATGCTTACCATTATAACCACTCTTGTGAGCAATGCCAACGAGATAGCAGAATGACTACTCGAATGGAGGGACCTCAACAATGGATTCAACCACTAAAATCCTTTGACATCTAGGACATTGATTTCATGGGTTCCATCACACCCATGTCAAATGGAAAGGCATACATCATAGTCTCTATTGAATATTGTACAAAATGGGTAGAAGCAGTAGCCATCATCAACTATACATCTTCTACTATTACTTAATTTGTACAACAAATGTTGTAAACAAGTTTGGCATGCCATGTGCATTAATTTTTGATAATGGAACTCACTTGACAGGCACTACTTTTCAGAAGCTCATGTAATGCTTGGGGGTTGAACATAAACTCACAACACCTTACCAGCCCCAAGCCAATGGTCAAGCTGAGGTTACCAATAGGGAAATCACAAGGATACTAACAAGAAGTTTTAGCAAACATAGGAGGGACTAGAGTACAAAACTCAACAATGCCCTTTGGGCCTACCACTCAACATGGAAACTTCCTATAGGCTACTCTCCCTATGAGCTTGTGTACGGAAAATTACCAACACTTCCTATTCAATCTAAGCTTCATACAATTTCAATAGCTTGTGACCTTGACCTTGACTTAAGTCTAGCTTAAAAAGAAAGACTAATGAACATCAACTTGTTAGACAAAAATTGATTAGTAGCCCTATCATCTAATGAGTTACACAAGGCCTACAACAACAAGCTTCATGACCTAAAAATCAAAAAAGTCAAATTTCAACTGAGAGACAAGGTTCTCTACTAGAACCTCACACACATACCTCAATGAGCTAAGTTTCAAATATTGTGAAAAGGACTTTACATCATTTACAAGAATTTTCCTTTTGGGGCCATGATGATCTACAAGCCTAGGAGCCCAAACAAGAAACAGCTGGTCAACATCTAACAAATTAAACCTTTCTATGTGCATAAGCTAGCAAGTACAATGAACATATCATTCGATCGACAACCACACTCAATATTTCGAATCTCCTCCTTTCAACTTAGTTATGGGAGAGATGGCCACCCATGATAACCATATTAGTGGCACCTTAGTTTTTCAATTTTTTATTTTACAACTTTTTGTTTTACCCATTCTTTAGTTTACATCTTTTTTTTTTCATCTTATTAGTATCTTCTAATTTTTTTTACACCATCATTAGTACATTTTCTATTTCTTGGATATTTTACACTTTCTTTTATATTTTCTTTTATTTTATTTGGTGTGATTTTCAACATTTTTGTTAATAATTGCTAGGTACATTGGTAATACGTTACTTGATGGTGTTATGTGCTTTTTTGTTATTTGATTATTGATGTTTAGGTTCTGGCTCTAAATTTCATCATGAATGATTATGGCATGGTTTATTTTTTATGCAACATGTAGTGAGTCCACAACATTCACCCATCCACAAACTCTATGGTTTTCCTTGTTTTGGAAACTTGTAGTGCCTTTTTCATTAACACAACTTTTATAAATTTATGATTGTGGTAGTTTCCAGAATTGGAAAGGATTCAAAGGTTTGAATAGGGTGTGGCTTCAAGGGGATTCAGTATTCTTTGTACCTTTTTTTTTTTTACTTGGGTGCATGTGTGTTTTCATGGTTTTCTTACCATTCCATTTTGACCAATAAAAGAAAGTTGAATAAGTCCTTGCATGGTGTGGTTCTTGTTAGAAAAAAATCATGAGAATTCAAAGCACATACCTTGGACAAACTAAATGCATGTGTCTTTGCATGGTGTGGTTCCCCTTAGAAAGAATAAATGTGCTACAATCACTGGTTATGGGACTCATCTCTTCTAACTAAGGCCCTTTCTCACTTCCTAATTCTTCTCTAATAAGGAATGGTGGTTGTTCTGCGGGAGCACTCCTGTGTCTCAGAGGATGGACTGGTCTTATAATGAAGATGCGAAGTCACTAAGCATGGTTGGATTTGGTCTAGACTAAGGATGAATCCTATCAAGTCACAAATTCCACAAGGGGCTTCATGTGACCATAACTAGGAACTCCATTCCACACACTCTCTTATCCATCTATGCTTTCCATAGCTCACCTTAATGTCAGTTTCATGTTCTAGTTTGATGTGTCAAAATTCTTAATTAGTTTCTTCCAAGTTTTTGTACTTAACCTTTTGTAACCATTAATCATCCATGGAGCCCACAGACTCTTTGGTTTGAAGTTATGCAAGGGCATAAAAGGCCTATGCATACTTTGGGGAGGACCCACTTGCATATCTTTTGGTTGGATTAGTTAAGCTCTTTACGCTTAGACACTCTTATAATCAAATTCTCTTTTATTTACCCCATCAATGATATCCAATTGTGCACATATTCACAACATTTTTCAGTGAACTTTCCTTTTTATTGTTGTGAATTCTTACACCCTCTTCAAATATGTCCTTGTTTTAAAATTTTTAAAATTTAATGGATTGCTTATCTACTTTACCTTATTTGTTAGCCTTTCTGCTAACACTACTCAAGGAATCAATCTACCACAATCACAACTTAGGAAAGTGTAACCATTGACAAGACAAGACATTTAATAGTTATGTGTTACACATTGCATACTAATTCATGATTTTGTTATGATTGTAGTGGGAAGCATGAACTAGAAGTGGGACTATCTTGACCAAGGATGATGTAGCAGGACCACACAATGAGGATTATTCATGATCATTGGATCTTCTCTCTCATTCTTCTGCTACCAAAAGGTGTTTCATGCCAGTGTTATCTAAAGTGTTCACTTCTCTTATCATGAATACCTAATTTTGTAAAAAGTTGTAATTCCATACACTTGGACACTTAGAGTTTGTATGTTCCATCTAAGTTAGTTTGTATGTTAGATAATAATCTCATACCTACCCAATATATTATGTTGTAAAGAACTTGTTCCTCCTCTTCTACACTCGAGGATGAGTTTTCATTCAATCGTGGGGGTATGATAAATCACTGTTTTTCCTCTACTCTGACATTGGGTAGGCAATGTCAAGGTCTAGCTACAACGTCAAGTGCCTGACATTGGGGTATATACACTAGCCTATAAATATAGAGCTTGGGCTCTAGTTTTGAGTCAGTTTTTCATGTTAGCTTTCAGCTAGGGTAGTAAAGCTCTTACAATTTATTTTCCTTATCTTTGGAGTGATCAATATGCCAGAGTTTCACTACTATCTAAGCCTAGGATGATGAAACAAGGGAGAGCTGCCTCTTATTTATAGATATGATGGTGCACCACAATATTGAGTTCTGTACAATAATGAAAATTGAAAACGCGTCCTCGAATTTTGTATAATAATATCGGGGAGGTATGGGATTATTGACTCAAATGGAGCTAATGGAATGACATGTGAACAGATCATCATTACAAGACACAAAAAAACTGGTTTTCATGACAACAAGAGTGAACACCTTATTACATTGACATCAGGCCTTATTTGACAGCTTGAGAAAGAGAGAGAGAAAGAAGTGTCACTGCTGCCAACGCCAAGATTGCACCTTTTGTTGTCCATCCGTAAGTGTGGCATCGATCTTGCTCCTTGCATAGCTATTTTAGCATCGCTCCATTCCAAGTGTTCCATCTAGATCCAATCTGTTGTTGTATGATTTCCATCTTCACACATAACACAGTCTTATATTAGCAAGGATAAATGAATTTCAATGCAGTTGATACCTTGCTTCGGTGAAAATTCCATTGGCTAGGTTGTGGTATGGCTGATTACGGATCTGGAGATATATTAATGATGACTACCGAAGGTGTAGGGGTTAGGAGAAAATCAAAAAAATCAGGGCTCATACCCCCATGACTAATCGCGAACCTCCAATAGTGTTAGAATGGAGAAAGAAAAGGAATAAGAAAGATATATAAAAAGGGACAACTATGACATTGATGAAATGGATGTCAAGTTGGAAATGAACAAAATAAAATAGATTGCAAAAATCTTAGGGAAAATAAATTAACTGGTGCACCAAATAGGACTGTTAGTGGGTCCTCCCCAAAGTAGGCTCATGCCCTTAATGCCCTGACAAACCAAGAGTCCGTAGGCTCTGGAAATGTCATTTGGAACAAGATTTAAAGTCTTAACCGCAAGAATTTACCAAAAAGAAAACAATGCGTCAACCAAAATATATACTAATGATACAACCGGCAATGAGGTGAATAATGGAGAGAAGGATGGAAAGAAGAGAATGGAATGTAATCCCAGAACAAGGTGGTGTACAGCCATTTGTGTGTTGCATGATTAATGTGAATTAACAAATCTCATTCCAACTCCGGCCTCAAACCAACCACTTCCAGTGACTTTGCATTAATGCATCTGGTTAATCCATCCTCTTGAATAACAAGAATGCTTTCCTCAAGAGCCACCACCATTCCGACGAAACAAAGAAGGAGAGAACGGGAAGCGAGAAGAGCCTTAGTTAGAGGGAACGTTTTTAGTTCCATAACCAGTGCTTGTATCCCAAGGGATTATTTTGTTTAAGGGGTGTGCTTTGAATTCTCACTTGGATTTTTTTTGTGTTTTGTGTTTTTATGCGTGAGAACCACACCATGCAAAGACTTATTATTTTTATTTGCTCAGCTTCCGATAATTGGGTGACATCGGAACGGTAAGAAAACTCAAGAATAAAACATCTAAGCATCCAAGAGAATGGCCAACACAAAAGCATCAAGTTCCCTTGAAGGCACACCCTTTTCAAACCTTAAGTCCTTGGTTTGAAAAATACCCAATCACTGGTTCGTTAAAGTTCTTATTAGAAAAGGACTGTAGATTTCCAAGCCAAGAGAGACCATAGAAACTGGTGGATGGATGGATGAAGTGAACTCATTACCTACTATATCAAAAGAAACATACCTTAGTAACAACATCATAACTTAGAGGTAAAAACCAAACATTAGCAATCAATGAAAAATAGTTCATACCATCGGGAAGAACACTTATTGGTGACAAACCCATAAGGTGGATCACACACACACACACACACATACACATACAAAATGAAAAAGTATAACGATGTTGTAAAAAAATAATAAGAAAATTTAAAGAAATTTGTAAAACAAAAATAAGAAAATTTAAAGAAATTTGTAAAACAAAAACAAGAAAAGTTAAAGAAATTTGTAAAACCAAAATAAGAAAATTGAAAGAAATTTGTAAAACAAAAACAAGAAAAGTTTAAAAAATTTGTAGAAAAAAAATGTGTAAGACAAAAACATGTAAAACAAAAATGTGTAAAAAAGAACTTGTAAAACAAAAACGTGTAAAACAAAAATGTGTAAAACAAAAATGTGTAAAAAAAAATTAAAAAGAACTAAGGGCCTCCAATGATTAGCATAGGTGGCCATCTCCCCCATGACTGAATGGAAAGGGAGAGATCTGAAATAATGAACGCCTATTTGAATTTCTTAAAAGTGCCCAACTTCTCCCCATTGATGTTCTCAGATTAAGGGGTGGAAGTTGGCAACGCTCATACTTCAACCATGGGGTGCCTTTGTTGTTGTCATGAGCTGTTTCCTCAGCTTGTTCCATGCATGTTGGTTTGCTCTTTCTAGTAGCTGTCAACCATGGGGTGTTTACTACTTGTGTGGTTGCTACATATAGGCATTTTTCTTGTAGAGTTTCTAGGGCACACCTATTGCATGGAGAAGATGTTGTGCCTTCCTCCATGTCATCACCCGAAGAATCACTATATGTGATGCATGGAACTTTCTTCTTCTCTATATTTCCATAAATATTTACCTTAAATATCTCCAAGGAAAGATCACGGATCCCTAGATATGCATCTATTGTACTTAGCCATGGCCTTCCCATTATAATTGGGAAGTCCCCTTCATTGTTGTTAACTTTAATCATCAGGAAATCGATTGGGTATGACCAACCACACATAGTGGTAATAATGTCCTTCACTAATCCCAAGGGAATGGTGATGGACTGGTTTGCCAGCTCTAGTTGAATGTTGCTCTTCTTAAGTTGGGGTAGGTTCCAAGCTTGATACATCTCTCGTGAAATTAGGTTGACTCCGGAACCTGAGTCAAGAAGAGCCTTATGTGGTTCATTCTCAGCGATTTGTAGATAGATTAAGGGGCTTCCAGGATTAGAGAGTTTCTTGGGAAGGTGGCCTACCTTGATCTAGTCGGTTATTGTATGCGTTAACATAACCATATGCATACAGTTCTGTTGTTGGACTGAAGGGTGCTCTAAAGTTTTGGATGGTGGAGGAGTGTACCTAGACTCAACCGCTTGTTGTAAGAGCTTGTCTGTGCTTTTGGTTTTGAAGAAAGATCTTCTCTTTCTATGATTTTAGGAACCAGTAGCGGGTTGAATGTTTATGGCTCTCATAGCATTTCATTGTTGCAATTGAGTGGAGAGTTCCCCTTACATTGTTGGAGCAGGAGGTGTTATGGGAACCACAGGTGGAAGAGGTGCAGATGGAGTTGGAGGATGGTGTGTATGTGGAATATCTTCTAGAGAAGAAGGAGTCCTCCTAAAGTACTCTCGAACTTGGTTGTGACATTGGGAAGTTGTGTGACCCATAGAGTCACTTGGAGAAACTGGCTACTGCACATAATAGCCATAAGAATCAGGTTTCTAGTAAGGGTACAATTGTGTTGGCGGTGGCATTCCCCATGACTGTGGGTATTGCCATTGCTAATGTTGACCGATGGGTTGTGGTGG
Source organism: Gnetum montanum (assembly GCA_015680685.1). Taxonomy (NCBI): domain Eukaryota; kingdom Viridiplantae; phylum Streptophyta; class Gnetopsida; order Gnetales; family Gnetaceae; genus Gnetum; species Gnetum montanum. Next base: position 101,445 of record MNCI01007517.1, read on the forward strand.
AGTTCCACTTGGATAGTACGTTAATGGTTGGTGGAACTATCTTGGGTTACCTTGAGGATAAGGTAACCTTCGGGGTGTCTGCTGTTGGTTAAGTCTCGGGTTGAGTGCATACATCCCAGAATCTTGTAGATGTGAAATCATTGGACAACATCCCTTAGGATGGTCATAGTGGCAGATCTCACATCCACTGTCATCATCTGTGTCTGAACCCACAACCTCATCGAAGATAGTAATTTTTCCCTTACCTTTGTTATGTGCAGGGCCTAAATCTCTTCGCTTTATCTTGTTCTTGTCACTACTTCGTTCCTCCTTAGACTCTTCTACGATTTTCAGGACAGTTTCAAGTCTAGAGTCTAATGAATCCCACAGTTGATCTACCTTAGCCGATATTTCTATTGTTATTTTTTAAATCGGCAAGGTTTTTCTATTCACCAACTCTTCAAGTGGTGACTCATCCTCCTCATCACAAAATCTCACTCTCTTATTTTGAAGAGAGGGATCACGATTGTATTCTTCCACACTCTCTCTTTTTTGTAGTTCACCTTCTTCTTTGGCTACTTGTTCCAACAAGTGATGTATCTCATGGGACCTAAGTTTTGATAGTCTCCCTTGGGCATAAGTACCAAGGGTTCTCCTAGTCTCATGCCTTAGCCCATCTACGATGTGGCAGAGTTGATCCCATTGTGCGTAACCATGGCCCGGGCAACGATGTAACAATGCATAGTATTGGCCCATGGTAGCATCCAAAGGTTCATGAGTACCTTGCTTCCATCCTTGGATCTACTTACGCAAGTTAGACACTCTGGAGTACATTTGATATTTATTGTTGAAGATTTCTAACATCGTACTCCACCTCCTAATGGTTTATGATTTTAAGGATCAGTACCAACTCTTTGCTTCCTTGATGAGTGTCCTGGGAAACAACTTTAGTTTTTGCCACTCGTCCTCTATATTTTGCAAGGTGTAGGCATCATGGAATGCCTATAAATGATGTTGCAGATCATCATTGTATCCCCCTTCAAAGCATGAGATATTTTTCATGTCTAAACGCTTGATCTGACTATCTTTTAAATGACTTGTTGGTATTTTCATTGCCTCTGTTATATTTAGCATGCTTCGGGTGGCAAGTAGGGGTTTGTCATGATCATCTCTTTCATGACACCTATGATGTCTGCATTGTTCCCTACTTTTCCTTCATTCATGCCCTTGTCCTCTTTCTTGATTCTCTCATCAAGGTCTCTTATTTTACCTACCTCTATCCTCATCATTGTGCTCGTGATGGCTGTGCCCAGATGTGGAAGGAGAGGGTGAATGATGTGAAGAAGGGAAAGAAGAAGGAGAACCATTGTGATGACGATGTTTCTTACCTTCTCTTCTATGGCTTCGACCCCGATCGTGATGACAATTCAAGTGCCCATCCTTGTCATGTATTGTTGTTCCCTCAGTGAATAGTTGGCATTCACGGGGATCAGAACCAGGGTTGTGTATCATGGATCGTAGGTTCTGATACCCCACCTCCTCACTATCTTTAGGAGGGAAAACATCTTTTGGTAGAGAACCTGTTATGAGTGGTTCACCATCTCCGATTTTACTTAGGATGTGTGGGACCTCTTTGTCCTTCAACAGTGTATGTTGGCTCTCCTGCCTTGAGTCCCTCATACATTATGCTTCTATGGGATGATAATCCCTTGTGTCAAAATCTATTGCAACATATTCAGCATATAATTCCATCATGCTTATCTGTGCCAAGGCATGGAGAAGCATGTTGGGGACTGTACGATCTGGAGGTCACACAATGTTACCTTGCAAGTCTCTCCAGCGCATCTTTTTATCTTGATGGAGGATAAAAGTAAAATTAGGTATATACTCATTGGGATGAGTATATACCACCCTATATTGTTGAGGAACTGGTTGATTTAGGTTATGAATTTTTGATTGCCGACTGTTCTTTGTATGATCCCTAGGTGGTGAGTTTCTCTTATGAGAAGAAGACATTGCTATTTAATTCAGTGTGCTAATTAACTATTATATAATTTTTCTTTTAATTAACCCTAAGGTTATTTTAAGCTCCCAATGATGTGAGTGATTTCCTATGTTCTACTTAGCGCACAAACACTTAGTCCCTGGAAACAGTGCCAATGATGAGTGGCAAGGTACCCCTACACTCAACCATACGAATACGAGCGGAACACACACGATCTGGTCAAACTCCATAGACTAAGTGCCTACACGCCTCATGGAACACTTAAGGTTAATTATTCGTTGTCTTCCCAAACTTGTATTTTTCACGGTGTATGGTTAAGTAAGTCTAAGGTATATGATTTTTATATCTTTTTATGTTTTATCTCTTATGCTATTGAGGTGAAGGGTTGAGAGACTAATTGACTAACTCTAACTAAAAAACTAAGTCTAAATCCGTTCCCACTTATTGTTCACACCCTGAACCAATGCAACCGTGGTTACCAAACACTAATCATTGCTGGGATGCTCGAAGCGGTCATACTGATGCACTTAACTAGGAGAGAAGGGTTGAGAGAGAAAGTAGTACATAACTAATAAAGCATGTAAATAACAGATAATAAATAATAATAAATAAAATCCTAATTAGCCTATTCCATGCACTATAAGGTTTATCCAAGAAGCTCATCTTTATTGCTGCACAAAAACTTGTGTTCAGGTACAATGTTTGCTCGAATAAAGATCCGTTCACTTTAGGACTTTTATTGCGGGCACATGGAAAATATTCTATCTTTGGAGCGATCAATCTGCCAGAGTTTCACTACTATCTAAGCCTAGCATGATGAAAAAGGGAGAGCTGCCTCTTATTTATAGATATGATGATGCACCGCGATATCGCGTACACAATATCGCAGGGGACGACGCGATATTGCGAGGGATGCGATATCGTGACGGCTGCGATATCGCATCCCGTCAAAGGTGAAATTAGTATCATTGGAATTTTGTTTTTACGTAGTTTTTAATTATGGAATTTATTTTATTTCTTGACACCTATTGTTTATGGAATTTATTTGAGAAACTATTATGTAAATATTTTGTATAAGAAGTATATGGTTACTATAAGAGCTATATAGATTTCTAATTCCTAGATACATATTATTATATAGATTAATGACTTGTGATGTATTGTAGTTGTGAATAGCAAGCTTGCTATAATTGCTTGACCTTTAGTTTAGCATGGTTTTGCTATAGTATGATGTTGCAAGATATATGTATTATGTAGTTACTGTTTAATCAAATCTCAAGTATCATTGGATTCTTGAATTGTTTATTCTTTTATTGTTTTATTTATAACAATCCTTTGTATATCTTTATCTTAGTCTAGGTGAGGTAAGATAGGATGTTATAGATAATATATGCAATGTGTTTAGAAAGATAGATTTATTTCTAAAGTGCAAATAACAACTTGTGAGAACTTGCTTATAATATTTAAGGACTTAGTTATTTGTGAAATCAACATATCTAGTAAAATTTGCAACCACCTATTATTAGAGTACCTACCTTGAATCACCTATCCAATAACAAGTTAATGTTTATAAAGGAAATATGCTTTTCATGGTTTTGGTGTTTGATAGGCATAGTATAATCAAATAAATCTCTAAGTGGTTATTTTGGAAGGTATTTCATGAATATATGTGAGAGCTAATATCAAAGATACTAAGGTTTTAAAATATTATTTCTAAAATCTTATTATTGAACCTAAACTTTTATTTACATTCATTAAGATCCTCTTTGATCTATTAGATAGCATTTCAAAATTTCCTTTATGGATTTTTTCCTTTATCTTAGAGTTACTTGCTAGAATTGAACATGTAACTTGGAGTTTCCATGTTAAAAACTTTACTTCTAAACTAACATTAAGTATAAGAAAAATATGAACATTGAGCTTGTTGAAATCGTAATTTTGTTATAGAAAGCTAGTTGACTTGTGCTATTAAAGCTAGTGTATTAAGCATTTACATGCTTTGGATCACTAAGAAATTTAGATCTATACCTTTAATTAGAAATTATTTATCCATGTAATAAGCGATGAGTAGTCCCTATATCCAACTAGATGAATTACAAGCATTCATGCACAATCTGGTCAAATTTTGTGGACTTTAACTCTCCAAATGCCAATAGTAAAGATAGTGAACTATGAACATGATCATTGTCTTCTTGGTTTCACTTGTGTTGGGGCAAGTGTATGAGTAAGTGGAGCCAAGGCACATGATTTGTATAGATTTTTATATTTTTATTCTAGTTATCTTAAGCATGAAATAAAGTAATAAATTGAAAACTAATCTAAGTAACTATCTACTATTTTAGTCTATTTCCTAACATAAGTATCCTATCCCACCTTTCGTACACATACTGAGCTCATTAAAATGCTACTAGGTTACCAAGTCATTACACTACTAGGATTACCAAGTGTTAATATTATGCTTGAGGTAGTCATACTAATGTATATTAATTAAGCACATTAATTAATTATTTAAGTATGAACATAAATTTAAAGTTCATTAATAACAAAGTTCATTAAAGTAAATATTAAACTATTCCAAGTGTTGCAAGGTATTTCAAGAATCTCATATTTATTACCATCACATCAATGTGTCCAGGTACATTGGTTCTCAAATAAGGATTTGTGCAATCCTTAACTCCTACTATAAGCACTTAGAAAATATTTTAACTCTTATGAAAATAAGCTGCAAGAACTTTGTTATGCTATTAACTTTTCAATGCCATAAATGTGGTGGCTACATGCATTTATAAGGTAGATCTAGATGCCACGTTGATGCATGCCCATCGACATAGCCCAAGAATGATGATTGATAATGCCTACATAACTATTTGAAAAATTGATCTCGAGTGAACAAAAGGATGATCAATATTTTTACAAAATTTTGAAAGGTATGGAACCACAAACTAACTAACTATGTAATTCACTAATTAATTAACCCTAAGTGCCTGATTATATAGATTTACATCATTTACAAAAATGGATGTTCAGGAGATAAAATTGAACATCCTCAAGAAATTGATAGCTAGAATTCCTTTGATGGTCAAAAACAAAGAAGAGATTAGACATTACTAGAAGGTGGATGCTCTTAGTGTGTTGAAGAGCCTTCTCTAGCCTCTGGTGCCCATGGAGGTGGTAGTTGAGGCTACAACAATGGTTGTGGCTATCCTACTATAGTTGTTACTTTTTATGGAACATGGAAGACATTCAAAAATTCCTTCATCTTCTCCTTCTTACTTCGGGGATTGTACATAGTCCATGTGGCATCACTGATGTGAGTTGGTACAAGAAGATCCCATTGATAGGGCATGGTTGGAAACAACTCCTTAACATTCACAAAGTAAGTAGTGAATTATTTATTTTCAATATCAAATGTCATGAAAAGGTTTTACAGCTCCTGGTAATCATTCATTCTTTTGTCTAGATTCTTAGTAACTAATCTTTGATTTCTAAAGCATGCTCTAAGACCTTCAATCTTGGTGTTAGCTATTTTTAACTTTTGCTTCATGTCTTTATGGTGTGTGAACTCTACCTCATATAGAAGGTATGAGTTGGCCACTTATTTCTCTAGTTCTCACCTTGGTCTCCCAGCAATCAGCATTACCAAGTTTTCATATTAGGGGTTAGCTAACTCCATGTATTTAGTCACCTCCTTGATTTGCAACTCTTTCAGGTAGATTTTAGCTTTGTTGTAGGTGTCTAGTCCATCAAAGATGGGTTGCCACACATTGTCTCTTTGTTGGAGTTGCTAAAGAGCCTTGTTCATCATTGTCTTAGTTAGTTGAATTTCTTTTTCATTGACTTGAGAAGCCCAACCTAGTCCTTGTAGAGATTCTTAACTTGTTCAAACTTTGGTGCCTCATTCTTCTAGGTAGCTATCTCAATGGTCTATTTTTGGCAAAGTGCATGAATTTCTTCAATTGATGGATTTCAATTTTTAGTAGCCAACCTCCTCAAATCCATGTTCATGTTAGTAAGATACTCCTATTGCTATCACAAAAATTACACCATTTGATCATTTTATGCCTCAACATTCTAGAGGTAGTGGTTGTCTTTCATTAGAATTAGGTTCTCCTTGTAGATTTGAGGTGGGTCCTTCTCAATGTTGTAGGATAAGGCCTTTGATAGGAATGCATCAAAGGCCACCATCTTCTTTGCATTATTAGCCTCTTTTAATTTGTTTTAAAGATTTAAGAAAGCTTCATCCCTTGTTATTTCCTAGCTAAGAATGGTGGGATCAACTAATCAAGCTTTTAATTTCACAATCTTGGTAACCAATCATCTAGTTGAAGGTGGCTGCCTCAAGTTGGGCATTGGTGATGATGATATTACCCTTAGCTTCTAGCAACTCCAAATAGGTCGTAGTTATGTTATTTAGGAGATCAAATATCTCCAAAAGTAGTTTCCTGGTACTAACTAGTCAATCTAGTACCTCCTTATGTTGGGCTGCACTTAGCCTTCCACTTGCTCCTATGGACGTTTGCACATCTCTAAGTGTAGCAATGTTTGGCATAGTAACTTCAAGAGCATTTAGGGCCTTTTCTATGTGATTAGCCACCACCTATAGTATTGTCTCTTATTTGTGGTGCTACATCACCAAGATAGTTTCCTTCTTGCCTTCCATGAGGCACATCAAAAAAAAAATGGTAGCATTCTTAGAGATATTTAGGAATTATTGTTATTCTTGGATGGATACCATCATATCTTAGGAACTTGGATTTAACCATGTATGCACCTTCATCCTTTGGATGAAAAATAATGGGATAGTCTCCTCCAACCAACTTATTATTTGAGTGACCTTGTTCAAATGGCTCAAAGCTGGTCAGTAGATTGATGGGTCCCCATCACTTGGTCCTTCTTGTTGTTTCTATAGGAGTTTCTTATAGAGCTTTTTCATGTGCTTGATGGCAACATGAGCCTTCGATGTTGCTTTCTTAGTTGGTGGTGGTTGTGGCTGCTCCTCTTCTTCCAACTTGGCAAGCATTTTGTCCTTCATCATCTCTTTCCAAGATGTGGTAGGAGCATGAAGAAGTGCATCATTGGCATAATAGACTATGTATCTTCCTTTGCATAATTTTTTGATGAGGCATGGAAAGGGTAGTGTCTTCCTCTTATGGTCATTCTCTATGAATCCTTTCTCAATCTCTAGGAATATGAGATGTGGAAGGTTAACTAGGAATTTACCACTTATAATGGCACACGCATGGGTAGAGTAGGCTATGATTTTACTTGGCCTCACTTTTGGGTTGAGATGATAGGCTACAATTTTGAAATATGTCCTTTCTGCCTTGGTGAGTACATCGTGCTCCTTACAATCCACTCCATAGCACCATTGGATCCACTCCTTGATGTCTGGGTTTACCTAAATTTAGATTTCTACCAAGGTAACCCTAGTGTTAGGCAAGCCCAAGGCCTCTAAGATGGACTTCATTAAATAGGACACATTGATGTCCTTGATCCTAATTATGGCATTTTCTTGTTTGTTGTTCCAGAAGAGGTATGTCTCTCCCATGTACCACTCCCCATTGGATGTGAGGATAGGATACATGGGAGAGGCTTGTAGCTAAGTTTTGATCTCTTCTAGGATTATGTCCAAGAAGGAATTAAACCAAAGTTCTTAAAGAAATGTACTTTAGACCTCCTTAGTGTGAATTTTCCTTAAGTAGGCCTTGATCAAGGTGACTTTCAAATTCGATCCAAGCCCTAGAACTTTGTCTTGCTACAACTGACCAGTTTTAGTAAACTAATTCCACTTTGGACTCCTCCTGAAGTGGTCCTATGACATGTGTTTCAGTAACTTCTTCTTATGGGCTACTATGGTTACTAACAACTTTCCTATTTTGGTTCCTTATCCCTTGGTTGGGATGGTCCTCCCTCCTACAATCTTTTAGGTCTCGGTACCATTTGTAATCACAACATAATCAAGGATTAGCTTTTAATGTGTAACTTAGAACACTTTGATACCTTGTCTTCATGGTCAATTACACTTAGGCCAAGTTGTAGTTATGGTTAATTGATTATTTTGATATTATTTTATTCAAATAGCTATTGGAGTTTGTTGGTAAGGTTTAACTTACATGAGTTAGTGATCTTTAATATTATTTTATTAGTTAGACCTTGTGGGAGTCAGAAAAATTTTGAAAACTTTTCTATTAAAAACCTATGATTTGTAGCCCCCACAATGTAAGGCTCATCTTTGGTAGTTGTAGGATCGAAGGACAAACTGATTTGGACAAGCAATTTGAAAGTTATGGACTTGGGAAGGCTCTAGGCTTTGAAAATTACAAAAACTCCATTGGTGTTTGAGAGTAAATCTGAAAAATGGCTAAGTGTTGATGCATATATATAGTATTTTTGTGCTGCACCAATGAGTATGTGTCAATAGGAATGTGTTGATACATTTTGCTGCATTGACAGGGATGTGTCAACATAGCTGAAAACCAAAAATTTTTCACATAAAAAACTAAGGAAAAATAAAGAGTTTTTCTATAAAATTGAAATATAGAGGAAGTTAGAAAAGCCTAGAATAATGTAGAATGCTTGAAGAGGGCTTAGAATACATGGAAAAATAAGATTTATTAGGAAATTAATGTGCCATGAAGTGCAAAATTGTATGCATAATAGTGGAAAACGTAAGGTTTGAGAGAGAAATGGCTAAGGGATAAGGAGTTTAACCACCCCAACCAAGGAGTATGCAAGTGGATCCTTCCCGTAGTAGGCTCATGACCTTAATGCTGTTGCATGTCCTCAAACTAAGGAGTCCGTGGGCTCCAAAGATGATTAATGGTTGTGGATCATTAAAGACTAAATCACCAAATAATTCATCCAAGAATTTCAATCATTAACCAATGAACCCATTGAAACAATCATGAAAAGAGGTAGTGAGGTGGTTTATGAAAATAATTAGTGGATGAGAGAGAGTATGGAATGGGGTTTCCCATCATGGTTACATGAAGTCCCTTGTGGAAGGTGTGATTAATTATGACTTAAGAACTTTCTTACTTAGTCTGAATCAAGACCATCGACTACTGGTGACTTTGTATAAATACCTTAGACCACTCCCATCCTCCAAGGTACAAGAATATCTCCACAAACCACACCATGTATTTCTAATTCAATAACTAGTTCCTGTAGCTTGTTATTGTGTTTAAGGGTTGTGCTATGAAATTTCATTATTTTTACTTCTTTTGCAAATGGAAACCACACTATGCAAAGACATTGCTTCCTATTAATTGGTCTACAGTGGAATGGTGAGAAATCTATAGAAATACTCATGTAACTAAGATGACATGTAGGTACAAAATTGAAAAATCCATTTGAAGTCACACCCTTGTCAATTCACTTAATTTGTCCCAAGTTTGGAAAGTACAAACGTCACCAATTCATTATAAGTTTTTATTAAGAAGGGACCTCATATTTTTCAAAACAAGGAAATACCATAAAGTTGAGCAAAGTGGTTGATGATGTGGACTCATCGCTTGTTATCATGAAAAGAATTAGTGTTTGATTAGTAAACGTCAAAATTCTAAAATGAAATCTAGCCATTTACAATCAAATAATCAATGAATTTTCAAAAAATCATCAATGAGTAGATGTTGTTGGTACTAAAGTCTTAATGGAAATAAAGAAAAATGGAGAAATTTAAGAAAAATTTAAATAAATAAAAATATATAGAAAATCATAAAATACCCAAGAAAATGGAAAATGTACTAAAGATGGTGTAAAGAAAACTTAAAAATTGAGGATCCACTTTATAGGATCTTAGTATGGATGGCTATCTTCCTCATGACTAAGTTGGAAGGGGGAGATCCGAAAGATCAAGCATGCTTGTCATCTATTAAGGCATTTTTTCCACTAGTTACTTATTATTCATGGAAAGGCTTTATTTGTTAAGTGTTGACTAATAATTTTTTATTTGAGTTCTCAATGTGGTAGATCAACATGGCCCTAGATAGAAAGATTTCATCAATAATGTAAAGGTCCTTCTAAAGCATTTGAAATTTTGTTCATTGAGGAACATGCATGAGGTTCTAGTAGAGTACCTTATCGCCTAGTTGAAACCCCACTATCCTTATTCTAAAGTCATGACATCATTTATTATATGCCTTGTATACTTCATTTGATGACTGGGCCACTAATTGATTCTTATCTAGCATGTTAAAATTCATTAGTCTTTCTTTATATGTTAGACTTAAGTCCAAGCTAAGGTCACATGCTATTGAAAGTGTACAAAGTTATGCTTGGATAGGAAGTGTTGGGAGCTTTCCGTACACAAGATCATAGGGGGGGGGTCCTATATGAAGTTTCTATGTTAAATAATAAGCTCAAAGGGAATCATTGTGTTTTTAGCTCCATTCCCTCCTATATTTTCTAATTTTTCATGTTAGTATTTTGGATATCTTCCTATTAGTGACCTTAGCTTGACCATTGGCTTGGGGTGGTATGGAGTTGTTAATTTATGCTTGACTCCTAAGTGCTGCATAAGTTTATGAAAAGTGGCACCTATGAAATCTATACCATTGTCAAAAATAAGTGCCCTTGGCACATGAAACTTATTTACAACATATTGTTGTAAAAATCAGGCTATCATAGATGATGTATAGTTGGTGACACCCACAACTTCTACCGATTTGGTACAATAGTTAGCAACTACAATTATATAGGCCTTTTCATTGAACATGGGGTTAGTGAACCCCATAAAGTCAATTCTCCAAAGATCAAAAGGCTCTAGTGGTTGAATTCACTTTTGGGATTCTTCCATATGAGTAGTCATCCCCCCATCACATTGGCATCTATCATAGGAATGTAGGCCAATAGTACCCTATCATGAGGATCTTAATGGTTTTTTGCCTCCCAGCATAGTGGCCCCCACAAGGGCCCTCATGTGCATCTTGGAGTACTTGTAGTTGATCCACATCAAGGACACATCATCATATTAGGTCATCAATGCAAACCTTCTAAAGATTACTGTTGATCTTCATGAAGTGTTTAGCTTTTTAAAGAAATGGTTATTTCTTCTTGTGGTCCCACCTCTATGGGTGAGTAGATAAGATAGGATGTCCTCATACCAATTGATTTCTTTGGGGTCTTGTTTAGTAATAGCATTAGCAAAGAGAAGTTGATCCAAAAATTGGTCAGATAGTGGGCTCTCTTCCTCCTTGCTATCCCATCATAATTGAGATAAGTGGTTAGCCACCACATTCTCAAATCTTTTTCTACTCACAATCATAAGATTAAACTCTTGTAGGATCACTAGCCATTGTATGACATGGGGGCTCACTGTTGGTTTGTTCATAAGGAACCTGATAACACTATGATTAGTGTGTGTAAGCACCTTATATCCAAGCACATAGAACTTAAATTTCTCTAGAGAATAGATCATTGCCATGAGTTCTTTTTTAGTGATGGTGTAATTAAGTTGTGCACCTACAATGGTCCTACTTGCACAGTGGATGTAATATGGATGTTTATAATCATCCATCTATGTAAGCATAGATCTTAAAGCATAGTTGGATGCATCCATCATGGTATGAAATGATCTCAACCAATTTGGTGCTTGTAGGATTAGTGTTTCTGCAAGCTTCTAGTTGAGATGCTAGAATGCGTACTTACATTCCTTAGTCCAGATGAACAGTACATCCTTCTTTGTAAGCTCCACCAACAACTTGAAGATCTTTGAAAAGTGCTCAAGGAAACACCTATATTAACCAGTGTGTCCAAGGAATGACCTTACATATTTAACCATTTTAGGCTATTTGGTGATTTCTTGGATGACCCTTATCTTTTCTATGTCTACCTCGATCCCTTTGCTAGAAATTCAGTGTCCCAAGACAATGCCCTATTGGACCATCAAATGGCTCTTTTTCCAATTAAGCCTTACATTGATCTCCACATATCTTTGAAGCACTTGCTTCATATAGCCTAAGGCTTGCTCAAATGTAGCCTCATAAATGAAGAAGTCATCCATGAATACTTCCACCCCACTATCAATTTGCTTTTTGAAGATGTAAAGGACCAAATGTTGGAAAGTAGTAGGAGCATTGCACAAGCCAAAGGGCATCTTCCTATATGAAAAATTTCCCCAAGGACTTGTGAATGTTATCTTGGCCTAATTCTCTAGTGCAATCTAGATTTGGTTATAGTCATTATAACCATCCAAAAAGCTATAGTAGTAATGCCTTGCGATAGTGTCCAACACTTAGTCCACAAATGGCAATGGAAAATGATCTTTGTAAGTTGCCATGTTCAATAGCTTGAAATCTATATAGATCCTCCAATTTTCCTCTTTCTTTGGCACTATAACAAGTGGGCTAAACCACTCACTATCTGCAATGGGGTAAATAAACCCCACCTTGAGGAGTTGTTTGATCTCCTCCTTGACAATTTACTTGAGCTTGGGATTCATGTGTCTCTATAGCCATCTCTTTATTTTAATGGAGGAGTCAATATAGATTCTCTGCTAGTATATCCTTGGATCAATTCTAGTGAGCTCATGATATGACCAGAAGAAGGCTATTGGCCATTTGTTCACAACCTCTAACAATTTCTTTTCATGCAAGGGAGTAAGAGTGGCATTGATGATCACTTTCTTACCATTTTTTAGGAATGCATATTTCATGCCTACTAATAGAGCTTTTAACTCAAGGATATCCTGCTTGAAGGTCTCCATGATCTCCAGTTCTCCCCAATTAATATCTCCTTATTCATTACAGAGTTGGTGATGGATATTCTCTAGTTGATCCATGCTCTCCACATAAAAGCTTGTAAGGTTCTTAGCTAGTTCCATGCACATTGATGATTTAGCCTTTCTTTCCATTATCAACCACTAATTTCCCTCTTGTTTAGTGGTTGTAGCATACAAGAAACTTTAAATTTTAGTGACATCAGCACACTGATTGCATGGTTTAGGGGATGTTCTCTTTATAGTCCATAGTCTTTACATGCAGTAGCACCTTGTGTCACTGTACATGATGCATGGAACATGGTTTTTCTCAATATTTTTGAATTTATTCTTCTTGAAAATTTTCAAGAAGAGATCTCAAATCCCCAACCATGCATTAATTATACTTAGCCATGCTGTTCCCATGATGATAGGGAGGTCCCCCTTAGCATTCTCTACATGGATTACTAAGAAATTGGCAGGCTAAGATCATCCACAAATGGTGGTCACGATGTCCTTAACCAATCCCAAAGGAATACTAAAGTATTGGTCTACTAATTCTAACCTAATATTACCATTTTTTAAAGGAGATAGGTTTTAAGCTTTATACATCTGTTATGAAATCAAATTAACTTGAAAACCTAAGTCCAAAAGAGCTTTGCAAGGTTCATTTTTAGTAATCTATAAAGAAATAAGGGGATCAGATCTCTTCCCAAGAAGATGGTCGATCTTAATCCAATTAGTGACCATGTGGGTTAGCATGATGATATCAAGTTGGGGAGTGTTTTGATTTAAAGGAGGCTTTAAAAGTATTGTAGAGGAGGTAGGAGCAGGGTTTGTGGCCACAGATGTCTATGAGGGGTTTGTGGAGCTATTGGTTCTATAGAAGGATATCTTACAAGGATTAGCATCAAAACTACTTAGTAGAGGAGCTAGCTATAAGTTTATAGCCATCATGGCATTTCTCTACTATGGTTATGTTGGGATCTCAACCTACATCAATGAAGTAGGTGGAAGAGTAGTTATAGTTGGAGGTGTAGGAGTCGAAGAATGAGGAAGAGGAATGTATGAAAATGGAAACTCCCCCCTTGGTGATGGTGCTCTATAATATTTAGGAGGGTAGCAATAGTGTTGGAAGGAAGCATGATTGGAAAAGTCATATGGAGAAATGGGCTGCTGAACATAGTACCTGTAAGGATTAGGTTGGTGACAAGGGTACTACAACCTTGGAGGTGGCATCTTCCACAATTGTGGATGATTCCATTGCTAATATTTCTCATGAGGTTGAGGCAGTGGTCTTCTTGGATAGCACATTTGCTAGTGGAACTATTGCTGATAGTTGCCTTAGGAGTAAGGCAACCTCCTGGGTGCTTGTCATTTTGCTAGTTTGGGATTTAAAGCATATTCCCTAGATTCTTGTAAGTGTGACACAATAGGGAAACATCCCTTGTGATGTTCATATTAGCATATGTCACACCTATCATTATCTAACTCAAAATCCACAACCTCCTCAATTGCTGCAACTTTTTCCTTAGCCTTATAATGGTCATATTTATCCTCCTTTTTCTTCCTTCTATCATGCCCACTACCTCCTTGATCATTTTCCTCCTCTAAGATTTTAAAAGTAGTTTGAAATTTTTCATTCAAAGAGTCCCACATTTTATCAACCTTAGCTAATATTTTAGAGATAGATTTTTGCATTGTCAAGGTTTTCCTTTGCACCACTTCATAAAGTGGTGCCTCCTTATCATTATCACAGAAATGGACCTTCCTCTTGTAGAGAGAGGAATATTTGTTATACTCCTCTGTACTTTCTCATTTTATCAACTCCCCCTCTTCCTTAGCTAACTACTCAATGATCCTTTGGATCTAATGGACCCTAAAGCTTTGAAAGTTTCCCTTGGGCATAGATCCCAAGAGTTCTCCTTATTTTAGTTCAAAGCCCATCTATGATGTGGAATAGCTAATCCCTTTGAGAATAGCCATGGTATGGGCATTAGTGCAACAAGGAGTAGTACTTGCCCATGGTTGCATTTAAGGATTCATGAGTGTCATGTTTTCATCCTTGGATTTTCTTTCTCAAGTTGAACACTTTAGAGTATGTCTAATACTTGTCATTTAATAGTTCAAGCATTATACTCCATCTTCGAATAGATTCTAGTTCTAAGGACTAGTACTAACTTTCCACTTCCTTGATGAATATTTTGGGAGATAGTTTCAACTTTGGCCAGTCATTCTCTATGTTTTGCAAGATACATGCATTATGAAAAGCTTGCAAGTGGTTTTGTGGATTTGAATTATATCCCCCTTTGATCTTAGGGATATTATCCATATCCAACCATTTGATCTAGCTATCTTTCGTGTGCCTAGTTGGTATCCTCATAGCCTCCACAGTGTTCAACATGTTCCTTGTTGCTAGAAAGGATTCATAGAGTCATAATGGTCTCAGTGGCTCTTATCATGGCCATGATGCCTATGACGAGTCATGCTATCCCTTATTTTTCTCTACTAATTATCTTCCCATTGCTCATGCCCATGGTCTTTGTCATTTTGGTAGTATCTGCAATCATTACTATTGCATCATTCACCTCCATCATAATTCTTATTACCTCTGCAACTTTGATCAAAGTTGGAGGAGGAAGATGATGAGGATGAAAAAGGTGAAGAGGAAGGGAAGCTAGCATTGGTGTAGTGTCTACTACTTCCTCTTCTTCAGTCCCTACCACATTCACTGTGTTTCTCTTTTTCTTAGTGGTTTTCCTTGTTCCTATCTTGGTTGCCCCATTTTGAGGCCCCTTGATCTTGGAATCCATTCTTTCAAAAACTAGGGTTTTTCATAGTGGACTATAGATGTTGGTTAAGGGTATCCTCATCAAAAAGAGGAGGAGAATTAGTGTATTAATAGGTCCCTAAAAAGAAGTCCTATACTTCTTTATGTATTTGTAGGAACAAGTGGGTAGGGCCCCTTTTGTCTTTTGTGGCATGATATTGGGCATCCATTTGCCAATCTTTCCTTTTTTATGCTTTTCTGGGATGGTAATCTTGATAAGCATGATCTTGAACTTCATACTTAAAATTGAGTCTTACAATACCCAACTTGATAAGATTGTTTGGTTAGTAGGTAACATAATGTTTCCTTCCATGTCCCTCCATCATAGCTACTCATCCTAGTGTAAGATGAAGATGAAGTTTGGAGTGTAGGTATCCAGATGAGTGTAGACCACCTTAAATTGTTAAGATACTAGTGTCATGTGGCCTTCTTATCTTTGTGGATTGGAATCACCTAGGAATGATGGTAGAGAGTCCTCCCTATGAGAGGAAGCTATATCAGTGATTGAGAAAAATAGTGTGCCTTTGTTATTTTCTTTGTTTTTAATGATGTTAGCATTAAGTTTTGTTTACAATGTCTATGAATGATTTTACTATCTCTTCTAGGTAGTGTACTTAGCTAATTAAAGTGCTTGACAATAATACTAATGATGAGTGATGAGTAGTCCCTATGCCCAACCATATGAATTACAAGCATTCACGTGCAATCTAGTTGAATTCTGATGAGTAGTGAGGTACCCCCTATGCCCAACCATATGAATCACAAGCATTCATGCACAATCTGGTTGAATTCCATGGATGGGACTAGTTGTGGCATCTAGATCATTATGCCTTGATCGTAGTTTACTATATTCCCACTTGGACTAGTGGTAGCTTTGTCACATATGGTTTAGTCTAGAGTGAGGCATATGATTCTTGATGTCATTTCATCCTTAAGCTACTCTTAACAATAATAAATAAATCAATTACTTAATCTAATTAACAACATAAAGATAAAGTCTAAACTGGCCTATGGGTGATGAGTGTTCATTCCTAGCTTACTGTACATGTCTTGAACCCACATATCCACTACTAGGATTACCAAGAGCTATGCTACTGGGTAGACCAAGTAGTAACACTATTGGAATTACCAAGTGAATATGTGTTTATGCTAAAAAATGGTCACGTCCATTCCACCAATTCATTAACATCCATGGAAACATAAATATTAAGTAAGTGCACAAAATATAAATTTCATTAAAAGTAAATTTAATCTAAGTCAAAGTGCTGCAATGAATAAGAATTAGTCTCGATCTTATTATCATTCATGAAATGTGTCTAGGTACATTTCCACTTGAATAATATGTCATACAATTGACTCAAATCCACATTGTGGGCATTCGTTGACTGTTCTCTAAGATTATGGAATAAAACTGCAAGAGTTCGGCTACTCTATTAACCAAATAATTGCATAAACATAGCTATGAGTGCATATTTATAGAGGAAAATAGACACCACATCAATGGGGCCACATCGATGCAATAGACTGCATTGATGAGGCCCAGTAAATGGGGCCTAGTTGACACAACAAACCATGTCGACGAGGCCTACTCGACAGGACCTAATCAATGCAATGGACCATGTCAACATGACATTGTTATCAGGGATAAGATATTGGAGCTAAAATATCAGGGCTAGGATATTAGGGCTAATATATCGAAGCAAACCAAAAAGTTGACTTTGTATTAGATAACCCAACCAACTGATGATTGATCATACCCCCATGACTGAATAAAAACTTTTCCTCGAGTTAATAGGATAGGACCAAGCTTTTTTTAGAAAATTGAAAAGGTATAGAATTATTGACCAATGCTAACTACTGACTGAATTTAAGTGTCACATTACAAAATTTTATTCAAGCGAATGCATACAAAATGACAAAGTGACAAAAAGATTGGATAGACTTTGAAGATTACAAAATTTGTAGAGGTCTTCAAGAATTCTTAGAAGATGGTTCTTCTTGTTGTCGCTAATGGTGGTAGACTTCTAGCCTAGATTGTGTAGCAATGAAAAATGTCGGTGGCTAGAAACACTGAGAGGTCTTTGGGTACACAGCCTAACCTAGAATCCATGCGAGGGCAGTGCTAGAGAAAATGGATTCAAGGTGCCTTGAATGGTCTGGTCGATCAGACAAGGACTTAATTGGTGTACAATAACCTTTTTGCAAATAATAAAAGAAAACGTAATGTGCACAACAATAGAAATGTGCTAAAGTGCATAACAGGGTAGTGAACATGATTTAATGCTTAATAATGTCAAATAAATGCTATGATTAGCCAAAAAAGAGAGTTTTAATACAAAGATACACCACCCTGAAAAAGGATACAGGTATACAAAGTGTACAACAGGCACAGTGGGGGCAGAATCACAGCCTCGGTGGTGTTGGGCTATAAAATCTGGTGCTCACTATGATAAACTATGCCTCCTGGGTCGATGGTCACAGTATACCATGTAATGTGCCTCTCTGTCGGTGTGGTGTGCTCCAGGTCTCATTCGCCCACGGAGCTAAGTGCCAAAAATGCCCAAAAAATGTCAAATTCTTTTGTTGGTGAAGAAAAATGTCACCATGCTCTCCCTCCTCTCTCCGCAAAAGAGGGCGTAGTGGTATTTATAGGGCTAAGGTTAGCCCAAAATGCAAATCTCGCGCCGCATGGCAGTGTAGTAGGTAACAACGTGTAACAACGCGTAACAACACGTAACATCATGTAACAACATGTAACATCATATAACAACGCGTAACATGATGTAATAGCGCGTAACAGCATAGCGTAACCGTAACAGTGCATAACATCATGTAATAGCGCGTAACAACGTAGCGTAACAGGGTGTTACACTACTCTATGTAGTGTAACTGCATGTAACATCATGTAACAACGTGTAATAGCATAGCGTAACAGGGTGTTAGGCTACGCTATGCAACATAACTATGCATAACATCATGTAACAGCGCGTAACAGTGTAGTGTTACAAGGTGTTAAAAGTGTCATCGTTTTGACACTTAGAAAAATCTATAGTTAAGATGCTAAGACTTGACATGTTGTGGTGTTTCAGATTGTTATGTCGATGCTTCTTTGGTTATGTGTAATATTCTTAAAGGATGGATTAAAATTTCTTCTCATCATCCCATGGATCTCATAAACCTATGATAAGATGCTATCTTGTATGTGCTATGATTTTTCCATGGGCATATCCTCTGTTATCCCTCTCTTGGCTTCATTTCCATGCCTGGAAAAAGATCTTCTTCCTTAGGCATTTCTTTTAGCATCACTTATAGTCACCATCAACACTAGTTTTGGTAAATTTTCCTTAATAATTAACCCTTTTCAAATCCCTTAGTTTTCATTTAATCATAAGGTGATGACAACATACTATGCCAAAGTCTATGAGGTAACTAAAATTGTCAAGTTTTTCACATTATTTTGATCAATTACTATTAGTTACCATGATTTTTGAAAATAGGATGTTAGAAAAATTTTAAAATTTCAAAGTAGGCATCCCTAGCCCTCATGACTAGTAAGTGTAACTTCGGAAGCACACAAGTTTTCAAACAATTGAAACTAAAGGTTTGATTCAGAACATGACCAAGAAATATTGAACTTGAAGGATATTTTAATAGAAAATTAGGAAAAAGTGAAAAAGTAATTGAAAGTGATGAGAAGTAGTAACAAAATTATGCATAAATTTAGAGAAACTATCATTGATGATCTAGAAGATGTGAAGGTTAGTTCAAAGCCATAATAACACAAAACTCTCATGATTGGGATGTTGTAATATACTACACAAAACCAAAATGCTCATAACCACATGCAATAGTGAGGTGAATAATGGGATGAGAAGGAATTGTAAAGATACGAATGTAAGGTACTTGACCATGTCCACAAAATGTTCTTGTTAAAAATGTAATTAAAATGATCAGCATACCTATTCGTCCAAGTTTAGACTGAGTCCATACCATGAACAATAACCTCACATTGATGTGTTTCTTCCTATTGACCACCATGAGTCAACAACCACCTCACAGAACAATCATAACTCCAAAAAGAGAAGAAGGAAGGAAGGATCTTAGTTATAGGGGAACCTTCAGGCATGGGTAACATGTCTTTCCATTTCCATAACCAATGCTTGTAGCCCATTATTGTGTTTAAGGAATGTGCTTTGAATTTCCATTATTATTTTTTTTTGTTTTTGCTTTTTTTTGTGTTCTTTTTTTTTTTTTGTTTTTGTTGTTTTTTTTTTTTTTGAAATGGAAACCATACCATGCAAAGACAATGCTTCCTTTTTATTGGTTGATGGAGGAGTGATGATACATTCCAAGAGGAGTCATAAACCACATGAAGGAAGACAAGAAGAAAATCCAACAACTCTTCTTGAGGTCATACCCTTGCCATTCCCACTTGGTCATTCCCTCTTTCTTCAAGTTACAATGATCATTGATTAATTTTAGTTTCATGAAAGAAGAGCCAAATTGCTTCCATGAAAAAGACCTTTTATTTAGAGAACTAGAGGGATGGATGAGGTGGTCTCACTGCTTTCTCATGACTAATCTTATAGCTACGCATTCAAGAGATGGATTGTACAATTCCTTGGTTATACACCATTTATTTTCCATCTATTACTATTACTGATTTAATTATTCACGTGGTAGCATATTTAACATTCGTGATAGTCTCATTTGGATCATTCGAAGATGTATCTTCATCTAGACTTGAAGGTATTTCCATTTTGGAGGATCCAGATGTGTTTGCTTCTTCTTCTTAATTTTGTATTTTAATTCCTAGGTCTTCGTGTTTAATATCCTTTTCTAGTGTATAATTAGAGTATAAGATATCTATGTCTAAGTCCTCTTTTTAATCCATTTGTTAATGTTTATAACTAATAAGGGGATCAATTGCCTCCATGCATGTTTGAAATAATTTTATATTCTCATTTTCAAGCCACTGGATGTCTTCTGGTTTAGTGGCTACTACATAAGCTAGTTTTTGCTCACACACTTGTCCCTTAGCTTTGTTGTGGGCTATGTTAATATTTTGAATGTTCGGCCCACAACTACACCCTTTACTATTAGTAGTGATACATGGATTGTTTTGTCTCTCCATAGTACTAGATTCATTGCTTCTGTTAGGTGTTGGAGTAATGATGAATGTTGGCCTTTATAGAGGATTAGAGGACATTGGTTGTGGAAGAAAGGGTGTTGCACTTGATTGGAATTATGCTAGTTTGGATAGGTTAGTATGTCCACAAGTGTTGTGCTTACACATGGAAACTATCCTAAAGGAATGGTGTTTCCAAGATTGTGGTGGAGATCTACTAGCATTATCATTTCTATGTATGCTCATAGTACAAGTGGCATTCTCTCATTGATGTCATGGTGTTGAACCTTCTGGTGTTGTTGATAGTGACATGTGATGGAGGGAAGTATGAGAATATTGAGGATATGATGAAGGATGAGAGGTGTGAGGTGGTGATCCTTTAGAAGATGTTGCAGGTTAGTGATGTTTGGGAGAGTGGTAGTAGCAATTTGAAGTAGAGGAAGTAGAACTAGTCAGGAAAATAGGTTGTTGAACATAATATCCATATGAGTTCAGCTGGTAGTAAGGGTAGAGCTGGTTTGATGATGGACTTCCTCACAACTGTGGGTTTTTCCATTGCATTGGATGATAGTGTTGAGACTGGTAAGAAGTCCCACTAGGATGGTATGGTTGATTGTAGGACTGTCTATAATAACCTTGTGAAAAAGGTAATTTTCTAGGCATTTGCTTTTGTACAAACTTGGGATTCAATGAAAAACCCCAATCCTCATGTATATGTAACATGATTGGGCAATAGGCCTTTGGATGGTCATATAGGCAAATGTCACATCCATCATCTTCTTTTGTGGTTGAGTCTATAGTCTCTTCTTCTACAACCATTTTCTTTGTTTGCCAATAAGTATTCCTAGTTGTTTCTTGGTTCTTCTTCCTCCATTTATTGTGATCACCTAATTCATTTTTTGTTACCTTCTCCTCTATAGTTTCTACAAAAGTTGTAGCTTTTTCATTTATCCACTCTAACATCCTAGTTAGCCTTGCTTGGAGTTCATCAAGAGATTATTTTAGTGGTAAGGTTTTTTGTGAAATCACCTCATCAAGAGCTACCCATTTTTCCTCATCATATATATGGACCCTCTTCTTTTGAAGTGTTGAACCCTAGTGATATTTATCAACATTCTCTTGTTTACATAGCTCTTCTTCTTCTTTCACCACTTGCTTGATTAGCCTTTGTATTTGATGGGATTTTAGTTCGTATATTTAACCTTGAGCATACATCCCAAGGTTTTCCCTTGTTTCATTACGAAGAACATCTATGATGTGGAAAAGTTGCTCTTTTTGAGAGAAATCATGGCTGGGACATTTATGTAGTAGTGAATAGTATCTATCTAAGGCCACATCCAAGGGTTCACAATTTTCTTGCTTCCACCCTTGGATTTGTTTTCTTAGGTTAGATACTCTTGCATAGGTTTGGTATTCTTTATTGAAAAGTTCTACCATTATGGACCATTGGTGGATGGAACTTGGTTCCAATGATCTATACCAAGTTTTAGCTTCATCTATTAGTGTCGTAGGGAAGAGCTTAAGCTTTTGCCACTTATTTTTAATAGTTTACAAGGTACATGCATCATTGAAGGCTTGTAAGTGATGTTGTGGATTAGAATCATAACCTCCCAAAAATTTAGGGATATTATTTATATCAATTCTTTTTATGCAACTTCCCTATGATGCTTGTGGGGGATCTTAACTACCTCTGTGATCTACATCAGGCTCTTAGCAGCCAACAAGGGTTCATCATCATTGGACATGGCATGATGAAAATTGCTATTTTTATTTGCCTAATTGTGATGGTTTCAACTGTGTTCATGTTGAAGTCTTTGATTTTTCTTGTGGTTTTGATTTCTATCGTTATTTCTACCCCATAGTAGAGCTTTGTCTCTATACCTACGTTCATCTTCATTAGAACTAGATGTTTAAGAGGAGGAGGAAGATGAGGAATTGGGAGAATCACCATGGCTTCTATAGTTTACCCCATGGCCCCTTGATTTATATTTTCTAGGTTTTGAGGAGGTCTTAGGTCTTGAGGCCTTCCTTGGTCTAGGACTTACTTCATCTCCTCTAGGATTATCTGCCTTAGGTGAATGTCATCTTTGAGTGTCGTTAAGGTGGTCAGGAACGTATGAAACCCCTACATGAGGTTGGTCACTCCAATTTTCTTTAGTATATATCTCATTGGTTCTCTAATGAATGTCCTCTTCATACCATGCATTATCACTTCCTTATGAACGAGACATTGTTGTTGGTGTATGATGTGTGTGACTTAGTATTTTCTCAAAGATAGTTCATCAATGCATTTATAGTGATCATATATGATATAACTAATCTAGATAACTAGCACCATCCTTGGCAACAGTGCTAATGATGAGCGGTGAGGTACCCCTTACTCCCAACCATACAAATCACAAGCATTCACACATGATCCAATTGAATTCCATGAATGGAACTAGTTGTGGCATCTAGATCATTATGTCTTGATCGTAGTTTGTTGTCTTCCCACTTTGACTAGTGGTAGCTTTGTCACATATGGTTTAGTCCAGAGTGAGGCATATTATTCTTGACGTTGTTTCAGCCTTAGGATGCTCTTAATGATAATAAAGAAATCAATTACTTAATCTAATTAAGAACATAAAGATAAAGTCTAAACTAGCCTACGGGTGATGAGTGTCCATTCCCAGCTTATCATACATGTCCTAAACCCACATATTTACTATTGGAATTACCAAGTGCTATGCTACTGGGTGGACCAAGCACTAACACTACTAGGATTACCAAGTGAATATGTGTTTATGCTCAAAACTAATCATGCTCATTCCACCAATTCATTAACATGCATGGAAACATTAATATTAACTAAGTACATGGAATATAAATTGCATTAAAAATAAATTTAATCTAAGTCAAAGTGCTACAATGAATAAGAATCAATCTCAATATTATTGTCATTCATGAAATGTGTCTAGGTCCATTGCCACTTGAATAAGACATTGTACAATTGACTTAGATCCACATTGTAGGCACTCACTGACTATTCTCTAAGATTACAAAATAAAAATGCAAGATTTCAGCTACTTTATTAACCAAATAATTGCATAAACATGGTTGTGAGCACATATTTATAGAGGAAAATAGACACTGCATCAATAGGGCCACATCGATGCAATAGATTGCATCAATAGGGCCTAGTCGACAAGGCCTAGTTGATGGGGCCTAGTCGATGCAACAGACTACATCGACGGGGCCTGGTCGATGAGGCATCATTAACGAGGCTAAGATATTGGAGCCAAGATATTGGGGCTAGGATATTGGGGCTAAGATATTAAAGCCAACCAAAACATTGACCTTTTATTAGATAACCTAGCCAACTGATGATTCATTAAATTTTGTGGACTTTAGCCCTTCAAATGCCGCTAGTAAAGATAGTAAACTATGCATGTAATTGTTGTCTTCTTAGCTTCACGTGTGGTTGTGCAAGCGTATGGTTAAGTGGAGCCAAGGCACATGATTTGTATAGATTTGTATATTTTTATTCTAATTATTCTAAGCATGAAATAAAGTAATTAATTGGAAACTAATCTAAGTAACTATCTAATGCCTTAGTCTATTTCTTAACATAAGTATCTATTCCCACCTTCTGTTCACATCCTAAACTCATTACAACACTACTGGGTTACCAAGTAATAGCATTGTTGTGATTACCAAGCATTAACATTATGCTTGAGGTGGTCATACTTATGTGTATTACTAAAGCACATTAATTAATTATTTAAGTATGAACATGAATTTAAAGTGCATTAATAACAAAGTCCATTTAAGTAAACATTAAACTATTCCAAGTGCAAGGTATTCCTAGAATCTTGTATGTATTACTATCACATCAATGTGTCCAGGTACATTATTACTTTAATAAGGATCCATACAATCCTTGACTCCTACTGTGAGCACTTAGAAAATATTCTAACTCCTATGAAAACAAACTGCAAGAACTTCGTTATGCTATTGATTTTTTGATGTCGTAAATGGAGTGGTTATGCGCATTTATATAGGTAGACTTAGATGCCACATCGACGCATGTGTCAATGCTTCAACGCATGCATCAATGGAGATGTGTTGACAAGGATGCATTGACGTAACCCAATGATGATGATCCATCACTATGAAAGAAATTTAAAATTGTATACTTTTCTTTAAATGTATTTAAAAAACCTTATAAACTAGAACATGCAATTAACCTATCCTCTCATGCGTATTAATTATCCTTGTAGCACTCTTTGGTTGGGGTTGTAATGGCAAGTTCCCTTGCATAATAGAAGGTCACACTAGTAGCATAGTATCTAAGTGGAGTAGAAAGTCTAGTTGTTGGTGGATGCACATATGAGTTGGAATTAATACTTGGCAGCATCAATCTATGGTATTCTACTGAATACTACTATGTGGTCTAAATAGTTGCATGATCAAGCGAGATTGGATGTTGGATGAATTATCCATATTGATATGGCTATTGGTATGGATTTTTCTGGTGAGGTGGTGGCATAGCCCATGATTGAGGCTATTTCCACTATTGATGGTATTGCTCTTGTGGCTATTGCAAAGTTCTACTAGGATAGTACATTAGTTGAAGGTTCTATTGGTAGTTACCTTGAGGATAAAGTAACTATTTGGGCATTTTTCCTTTAAGAAATTTGGAAAAATTTGGAATTAAGTGTGTATGTCCCTATTTCTTGTAGATGTGCCATGATTGGAAAACATCCCTTAAGATGTTTATACTGGCACACATTGCAACCTTCATCATCTATGGAGGCGGTATTTGAGCACTCAGCCACTAAAGCAATGTCTTTGTGTGAAAGTTGTTTATTCTTTCTTTGATCGTTGCCTCTTCCTAATTCTTTTTTTGTTTGTTCCTCCACTATCTTTAATATAATTGTGAATTTTTTGTCAACAGAATCCCACATTTTCTCTACCTTAGCTACAATGTCACTTACAGACTTTTGGATTGGTATAGTCTTTTTCTAGATGACATCATCCAAGGTTTCATCCTCCTGTTTATCACATATTTGTATATCCTTATTCTGGATTGATGGATCTCTATTGTACTCTTTAGGTAATTCCCCTTTTCTGAGTTCTCCTTCCTCTTTTTCTACTTGGTCGATTAGTCTGAGGTCTTCTTTACAATATAAAGATCTAGTACTTTTTCAACTCTAAAAAAGAGGTTTCTTTTTTAAATTTGCCAGAAGCATCCCAAAATCATTAAATCATTCGTTTTTAGTAATAAATACTACTTTAAATTTTTTATATTAATTTTTTTTCAAACACCCTTATTACCTGACTGTTCAAAACACAAAAATTTCAGTTCTTCTTAGGAAAATTTGGTTCAACCCTAATCACACATTCACACTTGCTAGAAAAATAAGTTAGGCTTTGTTTCTACCGCCTTTTCCTGCATAAGCATGGTCGGTTTTACCATTCAACTTAGGATGACACGGAAAAAGCTGGTATTGGACTGCATTACCAAAAAGAAGAGCGGTATCATTGATGAATGAAGATAAATAAATTCGGTTTTTATGTTGTCAACAAACTTTATTTTAGGGCAAGCCTTTTAGTTTGGTGTCCCAGGGTTTTTTATTGTGCCTCGGTATTCTTGTGGCAGCTGGAAACCGAACCGAAAGGTTCGATAATCAGGTGAATATAATTTACTGTTCAAGATGCGAAGCTATGTCATGATTAATGAATTCATTAGTTCGGCCACCTCTCTCATCAACATCATCTCATGTTTGGTAAAGACCACATATTTCCTGTTTCAAAGGCGCCAGCATGCATGATTTACCCAGGATTAACAATGATACCGATGGAGCATTAAGTCGATGGATTTGAACAAGTTGATTAGTGAAAAGGCATGGTAAACTGTTCTGCAGAGACACGCTGATTAGCAGGTAGATTTGATTACTTTAAGCATTGCGTTATTTTTTCCTATGGAGGTGGAAGAATCCTTTGATTTTGTTACACATCCATTAAAAATTTGTATAGTAAAAAATGCTAATGCTTTGATGGATGTTAAATGTTTCTAGAAGAGATAAACTACTTAACATAGAAATGAAAGTAAGAGTGGCTTTTATTTCAGATAAAATACATCTATAAGCAAAGGTCTATCATTCTTCTAGTAAAGCCACTAAAAAGGAAATCTGAAAGAATACCAGAAAAAATGATCAAAGATAATTTGAAGAAACTATAAGTAAACCAAATCTTCATAAAGAGGCATGGTGAACAACAATTCATGTAGGTGACCCATTTTGTTGAGACAAGAATGATAATGATAATTGAGTGAAAATTTATGGCCTGTAGTGTGAGATGCAAATAATGAAGGCACAGATATGCTAGCGTTTTTTTTTCTCCTGGCGGCGATATTATGCGCACTGAGACCGTGAATTTTTAACTTCAAAAACAGCAGAGCGAAGTGCATCTTTTGTAGTTTTCAGTTTTCTCGTACATTGTAATTAACAGTGTTTTACAGGTCCCACCCGTGGGGACATAGGGATAACTGGGATGGGGTTTTGGGAATACAAAGGGATAACTGGGATGGGGTTTTGGGAATACAATGGGGATGTGATGAGTAATAGTTCTATTTAGATTTGTTTATTTTTGGAAGGACGGAATATTATGGAAAAACTTGTTGCATCTGTAAGATATCTCGGAGATTTTTGCTAAGATATGGAAGAACTTGTTGCATCTGTGAGATATCTCGGAGATTTTTACTAAGATATAAAATATATTTTAAAATATTATAATATGCATCACATCTCACCTGAGTCCCGGAAGTTTGAGTTACATCCCTATCCCAGGATATCCTGAACGTGAACGCGAAATCTTCCGTAAGGACCCGTTCATGCGTAACACTGCTAATTAATGTAGCTCTCTGAACTCTGAGGTTTGTGTTCTGGGTTTCTTCGGAAACAGGACATGCAATGACAAATGTAAGGGTGCTGAGGATCCGGCTCGCAACGTCGAGGAGAGTAGTGAAAATCGGGATCAGCGAATCCATGTTGAGCTTCTGCAAATAGTAAAGGAATTAGGGAATCATCTGAGGACCCTTCAAATTAGGTTGCTGCATCTTGACTGAGTTTTTGTTAGCTCTTACACTTCAATTCTCGTTTCTTAACTCGTACCGTACCCTTTTTGTTTGTTTGGTTTTTTCTTCCCGCGTTTTTGTTCTCAAATTTTTTTTTATAATTTGTATGATGAGAAGTTTTCTCTTCTAATTATTGCAGTTCAAGCTGTTCAGATGCGACCAAGATTGATCGTGAAGTCGGTGAAGAAATGATGCCGATTCTAGAGATAACGCTGGTTTATGCTAAGCAGCATATGCAATGCTATATCTGAAAAACCTTTCGGCTGATATCTGCAGCAGTTTATGTTTTTGCCTTCATGGGTTCTCTCTTGGTTGTGTAAACACACCAAAAATACAACATACAATCGCTTACATCGATACAACAGTTGTAGCAAAGACATAATTTCTGGACTGATGACAATAGATTGATACGTTACTGTATCAGGTTGCTTTATCATTCTTGCTGCAAAAAACTTTAATTAAAGCCACCCTTGTCGTATTAACTATAAACACTTTTCTAAGATTTCAGTAAAACTCATCAGCCTTCTGCTCCGAATGCTTGCGTGATTTCCATTGAATTCGACATAAAAGAAAAGCATCAGGTATACCATGTACCTTTTCCTGTATGCAAATTCTATCGATTTCATTTTTCAATGAATTAACCTAATATTTGCAAAATAGGTGCTTAACTGGGTTGCAGTTGTCCGTCCCATATTCATAGCGAGTAAGATGCGTACGAAGGAATTGGGCTTCTATGTCATAGGAAATGTGGATTCACGCTAAATAATCTTAATACATCAGAATAATCTGCAAAGAGTGTGGAGCTTTGATCTCCAAATGAAATCCGATCCGCCGAGGTCATTCTATCTTATAGGTCTAAGCTATAACTTTATCACAAGCTACTTTCATCTAAATTATGTGGCTTTACTTTCGAGGAAAGAATTAATTGCGTCAGATATGAGAAGCATAAACCATAATGTTACATTAATAAAGTATTACCATTTCTACGTTAAAGATATCTCGAGATTTATAGGTGAGAATAAGCAAAACATAAACATTAGTTTAACGTTTTGCACCTAAATATGGCTTTATACTTATTCATAAAATCTATAAAAAGCTGGGTATTTTGAGTAAAAATAATTTTAAATTTATTTTAATAATAAATTTTAATAAAATAATATACATGGGCATAAAAGCATAGATAAATCTATTGTATATCACAAAGAATCATACCAAAACAAGTAAAGATAATATACAAATATTATATGATTAATGTGATAATTTTGATAAAAATAGATAATAACATGATAGTATCACTAATGTTGTAAGGTAAGTGGTGAGGACACTCATCTCTTTGTTGAAAGGTTGTGGGTTCAAAACCCTTTTTGTTCATCGGTTACATTGACTTTGCTATGTGAGTAGGGGTTGTGCTACCACCTTGCAAGGTTTACATTTAATATAGGATGAAACTTGGCCTATCATCCTTAGAAGAGGTTGTGGATTTAAAACCCTTTTTGTTCATAGGTTACATTGACCTTGTTGTGTAGGTAGGCATTGTGCTACTAATCTACAATGTTTACATCTAAGATAGGATGAAACTTGGCCCATCATCATTAAGAGAGGTTGTGGGTTCAAAACCCTTTTTGTTCAAGGGTTACATTGACCTTGCTATAAGTATAGGGGTTGTGCCTGCATTGTTTACATTTAACATAGGATGAAACTTGGCCCATCATCATCAAGATTAGTTGTAATTTAATAGTTATCATCATAATTATTATAATTTAACAATCTCCATTATTATAATCAAAACATAAACATTGAGATTAGAGTTTTGCAACATAGTATGGCTTTATGCTTTTTCATAAAATCTATGAAAAGTAGGGTATTTTGAGTAATTTTTAAAGATTTAATTTTCTGTAACAATTTTAAATTTATTTTAATAATAAATTTTAATGAAATCATATCCATAGGCATATAAGCATAGATAAATCTATTGTATATCGCAAAGAATCAGACCAAAATAAGTAAAGATAATATACAAATACTGTATGATTAATATGATAATTTTGATAAAAATATATATTTACATGAGTGGTGTAGCGCTAGTGGTCACCACATTTATCTCTTTGTTGGGAAGTTATGGGCTCAAAACGTTTTTGTTTGTGGGTCACATTTGCACAGTTTGCTGTGTGAGTAGGGGCTGTTCTACTACTTGCAATGTTTACATATAAACCTAGATGACATTTACCTTCTTGTGTGTGTAGGGGTTCTGCTACTACCTGCAATAGATGAAACTTGGCTGATCATCATGAGCTGTGTTGGGTGGTTGCTGCAGCAGAGTCCAAAACTCAGAGGGCCAAAATGGTGAGCCCTAGACAGCAAGTTGATAGCATTTTTCTATCAAGTGTGAGGGCCAAAATGGCGAGCCCTAGACAGCAAATTGATAGCATTTGGCTTAAAAACGTTTGCATTGGAGCGTACGAGCCTACGCCTTTGTCTCAGGACCTGGACCATGCAGTTCAACATCTCTCCATCCAACTTCACAGCAAAGATGTGCACTTTCTAATGGAATTGATTCAGGTGTTTTAATTTTATGCTCTGCTTCATTTTACGCAATTATTCCGTGTTTCTTTTCAGTTTCTATGCTCGGATGTTGACAGTGGTAGGATTACTAGTTGTGCGTATTTGTTTTCATCTATCTTTTGGGAATTTGAAGTAGCATATGCATCGTTCCATGAATTTAAATCACTAATTAAATTGTTTTATGAATTTAAAGTAATGGTTGCATTGTTTGTGCTGCCTATTTTATTTAAGATCCTACTTGCACTCCAGATTTTAGAATAATCTGCTAGGCATGCCCTTTCTCTCCCCTTGTTATAGCTTTTGGACAAATTTTCTGTTTGCAGGCATCAGATTTAAGGGTGTGTTCCTGGTCTCCAAACAGCCTTATGTATTCAGCAATAGCTATCAGATAAGATTTAATGAGACTCAACTGCCTGGTCTCAACATTGCCTACATTGTCCCTGAGTGGGTGGACAAACCAACCTTGCAAGACGTCCAAGAAATACATGGAAGTATTTCACAAATTCAAACAACATATGATAGACAAGATTGATGCAGTGCGAGAGCAACTGGGTAATGTTCATCCTCTTTTATGCCCAAAATTAAAAGGCTCTGCGTAAGAGTTCACACTAATAATAGGACTAAAATGGAAAGACGAGAGAACAGTCTCATGCGTTAAATTTCAGTTCTCATAGAAATGGAACCAACTTCAATAGAGGATGAAACTGCTGAGTCTTTTTCTATACATCTCTCTGTAAATGGATCAAACGAGAGAAAATGGTATACTTCAGCAGGTCCTTGGTATGATTATGTTAGTTATATATATATATATATATGAGATGTAAAGAAAAACTCTGGACTTCACTTTTGTATTGTCACAGTCCGTTTAGTTTTAGCTTTTTTGCTTAAAGTTAAGTTATATTTAAAATTTGTTATAAAAGAAAAAGTGAAGGCATGTCCAAGTTAAGTGTGTGTTTTCTCCATTATTTTAACCTTGGTTTGTTTATTGGGAGTGAGTTGAGAGTGCATGGTCTCTTGTATAATAGTTAATGTGATAGAAACAACTGAGTTGTATTCTTTGTAAATAATTTTATCTTTGTATTTTTGAAAATGTGAAAAAATTGCTAAGTTATGTTTTTATCTATCTCCCTTGTTTCTCTCTCACTTCATTGTGCACGCTTTATTTCCCTCTTGTTATATTATTTTTATTTTGTGCTGATAATATTTGGGTATAATGATTTTGCACAAGTAGTATCAGACCAAGGTCAAGTTATGTAATGTTAGTTATTGGCTGAGCACAAAAACTTTTATAGGGTGATTTAAATTCACAGATTGTTTTTATATTTCAGTGAAGATTACTTTTTATTTTAGTAAGAGTTGTGTTTACAAGATAGTGAAGATGTCTTGTTTTTGTTCTCATTGACAAATAAAACAAATGGAAAAAGAAAAGAAACCAAGATGCTAGCTGATGAGTGGCGAGGTACCCCTACACTCAACCATACGAATACGAGCATCTCACGTGCGATCCGGTCGAACTCCAAAGACTAAGTGCTTACACGCCCTAATGGAACACTTAAGGTTATTCAATTGTTGTCCTTCCAAACTTACTTGTATTGTCACAGTTGTATGGTTAAGTAAGTTTGAGGTATGTGATTTTTATATCTTTTATCTTTTTAATGCCTATGCTAGTAGGGAAAGGCGAATAGAACTTACAGACTAACTTTCATTAACTATCCACTAACTAAGTTCTAATTATCCTAGCATCAATATCCATTCCCACTTGCCGCACACACCTTGAACCAGTGAAATGCTACTCGTTACTGGGTTGCCAAGTGTTACACACATGCTCGAAGTGGTCATACTGAATGAACTTAACTAGGACAGTCAAGGGTTGAGAGAGATTCATTATCTAAGAAAGCATTTAAACATTTAACGATAATTAAATCCTATTTAGCTTAGTCCATATGCTGCAAGGTTTATCAGAATGTTCGTCTTTATTGCCGTACACAAATGTGTGCTTAGGTACAATTTGCTCGAATAAAGATCCATCACTTTGAGACTCCTATTGCGGGCACATGAAAATTATTCTAACTCTAGAATGGTAAAACTGCTATAGTTTGGCTAAGGAACTAACTCTAGATGAGTGAACAAGGGAAAGCTGCCTCTTATTTATAGACATTGCGGTAGGCTATGATATCACATACGCGATATCACGGCTCATCATACCCCCATGACTGAATAAAAACTCATCCTCGAGTTCCTTACAAAATATTGGGAAGATATGGGATTATTGACTTGAATGACACTAATGGTGAATGGGGTGGCATGTGAACGGATCATCATTACAATACATGAAAAAATTAGTGTTCATGACAACAAGAGTGAACACTATACACATTTGACATCCAGCCTTATTTGGTAGCTGAGAGAGAAGAGAGAAGAGAGATAAGAAAGAAGAAGTCTGTTGCTACCAACACCAAGATTGCGCTTTTTGTTGTCCATCCATAAGCACGTCATCAATCTTGTTCCTTGCATAACTGCTTTAGCACCAGTCCATTCCAAGTGTTCCCTCCTGATGAGTGGTGAGGTACCCCTACACTCAACCATACGAAACGAGCGTCGCACGCACGATCCGGTCAAACTCCGCAGATGGACTAGTTGTGGCACCTAGATAGTTATCCATAGGTCACAGTTCACTGTCTTCCCACCTAGACTAGTATTGCATTTGTCACGTATGGTTTAGTCCAAATGAGGTGCATGCTGTGTTTCTAATCTATGCTACTCTTCAAGGAAGTGGAAAATAATATTAACTAAGCTAAGCTATGAGGAAAAGGTTATGAAAATCTAATCTAGCCTAAGTGCGACGAGCAACCGATTCCTTGATCAACCATACACATCTTGGACTTCGTACGTGACTACCACTAGGACTACCAATCGTAGGTCCTAGGTATGCCACTGGGATTACCAAGCGCAGATCCCAAATATGCCACTGGGTTACCAAGCGTAGATCCTAGCTACACCACTGGCCTACCAAGCGGTCACACTTAAATGCTCGTAATCAAGTCGTACTCGTTTTGCGTTCTGGGAGTTTAAGGGTGAGTAAGAGAAAATAGTAAATAACATTAAATAAATAACAAATAAATAAATGACAAAGTGAATGCTGCAATGATGAAGTAATCTCGATCTTTATTTCTGGTCATGCGCGTGTCCAAGTACGACACACTCGAATAAAGACAACGTACAATCACATTCACCACACTCCAGGTAGACATGGGAAAAATTCTAACTCTGGAGGGATCAAACTACCAGAGCTTCACTACTCTAAAACTGGGATCACAAATGAGGGAGAGCCGCCTCTTATTTATAGATATTGCGACAAGCTGCGATGTTGCGTACGCGATATCGTAGGGAAGACGCGATATCGCGGGGGATGCGATATCGTGGTGGACGCGATATTGCGTACACGATATTGTGGCCTATGTGAATTGTGTCTCATCAGACCCCCACGACTGAATAAAAACTCATCCTCGAGTTACAAGGAGAACAACCTTCATTGATTACACAGTGGATATGTATGGGATT
Source organism: Gnetum montanum (assembly GCA_015680685.1). Lineage (NCBI taxonomy): Eukaryota > Viridiplantae > Streptophyta > Gnetopsida > Gnetales > Gnetaceae > Gnetum > Gnetum montanum. The sequence goes on from MNCI01007517.1 coordinate 135,323, forward strand.
ATTAACTGGAAAAAGAAATGGATTAATGCCGCAGTGTGGAAACACACAACACAAAGAAAAAATACTACAACTACAAAAATATGGAACTCATGTAGTTCCTGGTGGCAGTCGCTCCTCCATGGGTGCTTTTCCCTTGTCACGTGCTCCAAACTTGGAAGGTTGATGATGCTGAAGAATGGCCTGGAGCTTCTCCTCTTTGGTCCGAGGATCTTGTGCCATCCATGCTAATGTTCCGATGTTTGACAGAGTCGGCACCTTCCACAAATAGGGTAGTTGCAAGAACATTTGATTAGCTTTGACATACCATGTCGCGAACACCCGTCGTTCCTCTTTGTAGGCTTTAGCTTTGTCTTTGTATCCATGGAGCTCTGTTAGCTATCGAGCCAAGTCGATTGCCACATCTTTTTGTCCCTGGTAGCTTTCTTTTACCATCGCAAGTTCAGAATTTGCGACATCTAGTTTCTCAGCCAACTTCTTACGCTTTGCAAATTCTGCTTCATATTTGATATGGGTGGAAGCTACCTGCTGCTTGAGCTCTGACCTTGGGCGTCCTGCTGTTAACATGGCTAGGTTGGCATATCTAAGGTTTTCCAACTCCATGTACTCTGTCAAGTCTTGGATCTGCAGGTCCCGGTTCTTAATTTCCGCTTGGTGAACGAAGGCGTAAGTGTTCAATATGGCCCTCCAATCAGTGTGCTAAGCACTGATGTTGTTGATTTGAGCCTTGGAAATATGGATTTCCTTCTCCAGGATTTGTTTGTACATCCCCACCTAATCATGGAAATGCTCCTTCAGCTTCTCGTGTCATTTAGCCTCATTCTGCCATGCGCTGATCTTGATGGCTGATTTTTGTCCAACAGCACATACCTCCTCCATTGAGAGGGTTGAATTTTCTCTAGTTAAACAGCTTACATCTCAGTTAACCCGAATGAATTGTTCTCATAACTGATGAAAGTGTTCATCGAGAACATTCTTTGGTTTCTCCACAGAAGTCAACCGAAGGTTATCACCAACCAACTGCTGGTTCTCTTCTTCTAAGGCCCTGAGTACCTTAAGATGCACATGAGTTTGTGCTTGAACTGTGGAGGCATCCCAAGTGGCCATCTACTTTTCTCCTACCACCTTCTTATTTTCTAAAATTGTCTAGCTAGTCTGCAGGAAAAAATTGCAAAGGATCCCGCTATGCTGCTTGTAAGGCTATGAGCTGCTCTTGTAGTTTCTGCACTTCATCTTCATCATGCTCTGCCCTTACTTCAGATATGACCACCTTTCCTTTTATGGAAATGAGTTCTGATTGAATTGTTGTTACATCCTAAGGAATGTCAAACAGAGACATCAAAACTTGTCCTATTTAAAGCAATCTGTCAAGTGCATCCTCATGTTCCGTAGGAGTCATTAAGGTTCTGGAAAGAGTTTCAGCATCCCGGGCTCCTGAAACATCTACTGGTGGCACAACAAGTACATTGAAAGATTCTTTGATGTGATCAGCGACCACTTCAGTAGCTTCTGTAGCATCCTGGTGTTTCATGACCACCACAGTGGCCCCTTCACCAGTCTCTAACTGCACTTGAAAAGATGCCATGTTTCCTAAAATCTGTTGTGACCATCTGCTCTCTCCTCCTCCTGTTTGGATGGATAATTCTCCCCTTGTGCGATCTAATGAAATAGTAGGCTAGACGGCATCATCAATGACGTGGAAGAGATTTGCGTTATCATGACTTCCCCAACTAACCGTCTTGGCGATGGTCCTAAGATGGCTCATCGATGGCTTGTAGTCTTGCGGTGGTGGCAGTTGATCCTGGCCTGTGCTGGGACCTGCTTCTTGTTGTTGGCTGGCACCTATGGCTAGAGGTTGACTCGGTCCTGCAAGTTGAGTTGTAGGTGATCTAGTCATCTGTTCTTCTTCATCATCTAGTCCCAGCTTTTCACCAGTGCTCTTTCTTGGAGCTGGCACCTTTAATAACTTAGCATAGGAAGCATTTTGGGCCTTTCGGAGGACGTCATTTGTGTATCCCTGAATACCAGCCCGTCGACACAGTTTTCTGATAAGGCAAGGAAAAGACAGTGCCATCTTCCCTGACTTCTGTTCTTTGAATCGCCTTAGGATCTTTGTCAAATATAGATGGGGAAGGTTGGCATTAACGTTTCCCATCAACACTGCACATCCTCTCACCACATACATTGATATTCTTTTCAAACCTTTTGTGGGGAAGAGGTGATAGGTTCCAATTTTAAAATAAACCTGATCTTCTATTGTCAGCTCACCAAAAGCTTTATCTCTTTCATAAGCCTTCTCTAACCAATCTTTTTGCACATCAGGGTCTGATCTGGTGGATAACCAAGCAACATGGGGGCCTAAATTCGAAAGGTTTAACACTTCTGAAATCGCTTATGCAGAAAATTCTATATTCACACCACAAATGTTAATCGTGGTGCCTTGCTCCTTATTGTGCCAGAATAGGTATGTTTCACCTAAGTACCAGGCCTCGCACTCAGAGAGGACAGGCCATAAGGGAGACCCTTTAAGGTGATTCCTAAAAGCCTCAGGAGCAAACTCTGCAAAAGACTCGAAGTTAAGCTCCACGATCATCGCAGCAATTGTGGACTTCATATGGATAGCCTGAACACATTCCGGGGGCAATGTGAGTTGTTGTCCCAGTTCAGGCGCAGTAGTAGCTCCTCTTTCTGCTTTCCCAGACTGTCCTGTAGGAGGTTCTTCTTGATGGATGCTGAATGATTACACCTCCTATTCTGCATGTTGTCTGACAGGGGCTCGTCTTCCACCTCTCCAAGGTTGTTTCACTTCACCTTAAGCAGGACCCTCTCGCTGAGCATGTTTTGGGGCCATCTACAATCACATGGGCCAAACATTAGTATGGTTGTTTTCGAAGTTAAGTTATACCTTACTACATGCCTTTAATTAAAGATCTTATGTAATCATGTGATTGTGCCCAAAAATTATAATAACGGGTCCTATGACTTAGGTGGATTTCATTTTAATCTCCTGGTGTACCTAAGGTCATATGATTTTTGGCACAATTTTTCTAAGTGCTAGTATTAATTACCCTAATTGATGTCCTTTGGGCGATGAAAAATTTCAAAAAATTTAGCTCCCCCACGACGAAACAGAACACTCCGGGTTCAAATAGGTTCAAACAGAATTAAAATCGAAGCACCAGCACGTGAAATATGAGTGAAAAAGTGAGGGTCATGCAAGTGCAATTCATAGAGAAAAAATTTCAAAAATTCCCCCTGTGTAAATGAAAAAATGATGCTAAGTGTTGTGGTGGGGGTTCCTATTTATAGATAAATAGGACACGATATCATGTACGGTACATCATGTATGCGATATCACGTGGGACGCGATATCACGTACACGATATCTCATCCTGAGTGATGTGGAACACCTGCAAAATATTGAATTTTTTATGATTTTCTTGAAATTATAGGTGTAAAATGAGGACATGGACAAGGATTAATATATTTAGGGGTAATTACATTGATTCGAGAGGCACGTTGAATGATAATGATGTGAATTTGTGCAATTAAAAATTTGGCAGTTATGAAGAAAAGGGAATGTAATGGTACATTGGAACATTTAAATTTCGAGCATTAATAAAAGGGAAAGAAAGTGATGAAAATTTAAGCTGAGAATAAGAAATTGTGTGTTTGAACTAGAGAATTAGTGAAGATTATGAAAAATTACACAAGTGGGTCCTCCCCAAAGCAGGTTTCAACCTATTATGCCCTTGTGTAATCACACTTAAAGTGTCCATGGGCATTAGAAGGGTTAAATGTAATCTGCACTAACTCCACAAAACACACACATGTAAACATCACCGAAATGAGATGAAAATTCTATGCTACACGGGACAAGAGCTACAATTACATGAACAGTAAGATGAGACGAAGTGTAGAAAGGGATCGTAGAGATCAGGACATGAGGTGACTGACCCAGGGCATAATGAATCCTACGTGTAAAGCATGATTAAGGTGTCATTAACCCATTGTTCCAAGATTAGGACCAAGTCCATCCTTCTAANTACTACCATTTTTCATTAGATCTACAAGGATCTTAGTACAACCATATTGCATGATAACTCTCACAGATGTCACCAAAGAGAATCCACAAGTCCCCTTGATGTCACACCCTAATCATTCCCTCTTGGTCCATCCTTCTTCATTTTGGGTACAATAAACACAAAATTAGTTTTAAATTTAGAAATTTCAAGAATATCACTGTACCTTCAATAGACCCTCTTATTTATAGAGTGGATGAGTGGATGTAGTGGGCTCACTTGTTTCAAATAATTGACTACTCATGACCTAATAACATAAAACACACCTCAACCAATGATCCACATGAGTGTTTTATTCGTAGATGAGATTACTTACAAAAACATGAAAATACAAACACACAAAAAGATAAAACAAAAA
>MNCI01007517.1:146384-180752 GCA_015680685.1 Gnetum montanum
GGTTCACACACTTGATTGTAATAAGCATAGTGGGGCACTTCATACGATGTAGTTCCCGGATAATGAGTTGGCCCACTATGATGTTGGTGATTGTTAGATTATATGTAAGGATTAGGATGATGCCTCCCATGGTTGTGTTCATTAGGCTGTATGGTTGTTGGAGTGTTAGTTGGTGGCCTTGATGAAGTTACACAAGGTGTTGGGTTCGAAGGTAAGGGTGCACCACATTGTGGACTTGTGCTGGGTTGGAAGGTGCAGTGGCCTTGGAATTGTGTTTTCCTTTCTTACGGCCATGTTTAAAGAAAGGACGCCTTTGATGTTACTAAGGTTTCTCACTGTTGTTGAGAGTAGTAGCATAAGTGTTGTTCATGGGTTGTTGCTGTGACATAAACACCTTAGGAATAGTTGGTGGCATTGTGGAAGGAGGGAAAGGATAAGAATGTTGAAAGTTAGGAGGAATATAAGGTGCAAAAGGTGGTGGTTGCGTTGGAGGCATGGGTTGATAGTATTGTGGAGAATAGTAGTGTGGTGAGACAAAGTATGTTGGCCCAGTTGGAGAAATAGGAGGTTGAACGTGGTAAACATTTGAGTTTGGAAAATGTGAAAGGTGCCTCCAGTCTAAGGGTGGCCTCCCCCATGACTGGGATTGTTGCCACTATGATCAAACATAGTATCTCTATACGAACTCTAGATGTAACGTGTTTCCCCAATGCTCATGTAGATGTAACAAGATTGGGCATTGGCCTTTGGGGTGATCGTACAGGCATATGTTGCATTCATATGTATGATTGATAGTTGAGCACTTATCCCCTTTATTATTTTTCTCCAAATGTCTACTGGTTTTTCCTGCTTCTTGGGTTATCGAAACTCTATCTCTAATGGTGTTGATATATTCCCCACACTTTTGATTCATCCATTCCAACATGTTATTAATCTTTGCCTCAGCTTCTTCTAACAATTTTTGTATTAGCAAAGATGATGTTTCCACCTTCAGATTTGTTGATATCTCCTTATTATGATCATGGACCTTTGTTAAGTCGATATTTTGGTCCCAGTGATGTTTTTCAACACTCTCCCATCTAGCTAATTCTCCTTCTTATTTTGCTACCTGCTTAATAAGCTCTTGGATTTGATGGGTTCGTAGTTCATATAGTTGACCTTGGGCATATGTTCCTAAGGTCTCTCTTGTTTCATTATGTAGCCCATCAATAATATGGTACATTAGCCTTTCCTCGGAAAACCCATGGCCTAGATAGTTGTTTAACAGTGCATAATATCTTTCTAAGGCCATGTCCAAGGGTTCATGTTTTTCTTGTTTCCACTTTTGGATTTGTTTCCTCAAGGCTAACACTCTTGCGTAGGTTTGATATTTTTCATTAAAGACCTCTACCATTGTTGACAAGCGTCGTGTAGAAAACTTTGAGTTGTTGAGGCACTTCATTTGGAGTTCTCCTTATTCTATCATGTTGTCTTGTAGAGTCATTAGTGGGTGGTGAATCAGCCTTGGAGAAAAAAGATATTTTTAGTTTGTTTGGTTGTGTGCCTTAAATAATAATAATAATAATATTTTTTTAATGATTATTCATTATGTTCCTACAATGACTTTGTATGATTTAATTATCTAAAACCTTAGCATACAACAAAGAAAGAAGAATCCCTAGTAATAGCATAAATGATGAGTAGTAGAGTGTCCCCTATGCCCAACCATGTAAATTATAAGTGTGTGCATCTAGTTTGGTCCAATTTTGTGGACCTCTTCAAGCATCTAAGATTTAGATAACAAAGCCATATTTGTTTCTTATTATTATCATTCCAATCTCCACTTATGTTAGTTTGATGGGTATGGTTAAGTGCAATTGTGGCATGAGATGTTTATATTTTATATAATTAAAAGTAACAAAATGATAAAGTGATTAAAATATTAAATTATAATGAACTATGGAATTAAAGGTAATTTATATTATTCTAAACATAGAGCATCCGTTCCCACTTTCTATACATATCCTGAACCTATATTAATTCTACTAGGTTATCAAGTGTTTACTACTAAGCTTACTAAGTATTCATTGTTGGGATTATCAAGCATTAATATATTATGCTTGAAGTGGTTGTACTCATGTTTTTAGAGAATAAAATATTAAATGCCTAAGTGTAAAGAAGTAAATTGCTAGAAAGTAAATTGATTGCTAATCCAAATACTACAATGGAAGAAATAAATCTTGATTTTATTACCTTCATGTAGAAGCATTCAAATGCATCTTACACTCAATAAAATTTCATATAATCAATTCACTCCATGCTATGGGTACTTAGAGGAAAATTGCAAGAGATTTGTTACACTATCTAAAAAAAACATGCTCAACGTAGATGATGTATGTTGTACCCACTTTTTTGCTTTGCTTTGAAATGAAACTAAGTGTGGTTTCAACATTCTTCCATGAGGATTGGAGCACTAAATCCCCTTGATACATCATCACAAGATGAATTCTCATCTCCTAGGGACCATTAGCAACCATCTTAGTTCATAATCCAACTTATGGACTTAATTTTTCATGATCTTTGAAAATCTTTGGAACCAAAATAATTTTAAGTGTTAGAGCTAGCCAAGTCAAAATTTCTCTAAGTGTTGGAGCCATTGTAGATTCTGCATCATACAAGAATACCAATGATACATCCTAAGCTTCCTCAACATCATAGAGTTTGAATTTGGAAAATTTGGTAGTTTGACCTTGGAGGCCAAAGGTTGAAATTTTTCTGTGTTAGAGGTGACAAGATGTCAAATTGGGTTTTCTTTAACACTGTGACATAAAATTCCCCAAAAACAATCTTGCAAGACATATTTTTGATCTTTAGAGGCCTAGAGACCATTCAAAGTCATATCCCAAATTTTCAACATTAATTTTGATAACTTTGAAAAAATCTTGAAATTTGTCAAAAAAATTTCTAACTCTTGAAACTAACATTGATGTTGCGTTAGCATCAATGTTAGTGTTAGCACTAGTATCATCATCACTAGAGCTTTCAAATCTTGCAAAAATTATTTCTTGATGCATGTCATGGACCTCCAAGGCCAAGATGACTCATTGGAAATAGTTTTGGTGCTCCAAGCTTCCAAAATTTGCACTTTTTTGCAAGTTTTTCGAAACTTGGAAAATTAGCATTTTTAGCTAACTATTAGATACTGGCAAGATTAAAACTAATCTTGACATCTTTAAATTATCCCATACACTAGGTTCATAGCTTTTCACTAGTCTATGGATCTCTTGGTGCTTCAAAATTACCATCTTGATGCACTTTAGGGTTAATTTTGGCCTTTCCAAACTTAGATTTTTTGGCCAAAAAATTGTTAAAAGTTTTTCAAACTCTCAGAACTAACACTGATGTTATGTTAGTATTAGCATTAGCATTAGCATTGGTATCACCATTGCTAGGACCTCCAAATCTTGATAAAACTATGTTTTGATGTGCACCATGGATCCCCAAGGCCAAGGTGACTCATCGGCAAAAATTTCTGTGTTCCAAGATTCCAAAATTTGTACTTTTTTGCAAGTTTCTTGAAACTTGGAAAATTAGCATTTTTGGCTAAGCACAAAACACTAGTAAGATCAAAACTTATTTTAGCATCTTCGAATCATCCCATACACTAGGTTCACAACTTTCCACTAGTCTACGAGTCTCTCGATGCTTCAAAATTACCATCTTGATGCATTTGGGATTAATTTTGGCCTTCCCAAAGTTAGAATTTTTGGTCAAAGAAATTGTCAAATTTTTTTCTAACTTTAGTCTTCACACATCTTTGAAGCACTTTCTCCATACAGTCCAAGGCCTACTCAAATGTAGTCCTATAGGTGGAGAAGTCATCCATGAAGACTTCCACTTGACTATCGATTTTCTTTTGGAAGATGCTAAGGACCAAATGTTGGAAAGTAGTAGGAGCATTACATAGGCCAAAGAGCATCTTTTTATATGAAAAATTCCCCCAAGAACTTGTGAATGTTATCTTGGCGTAATCCTCTAGTGCAATCTGGAGTTGGTTATAGCCACTATAACTTCCCAAAAAGTTATAATAGCAATGCCTTGCAATAGTATCTAACACTTGGTCCAAAAATGGCAAAGGAAAATGATCTTTGTAAGTTGCCATGTTTAACAACCTAAAATCTATATAGATCATCCATTTCTCTCCTTTCTTTGGCACTATAATAAGTAGGCTAACACATTGACTATCCACAATGGGCTAAATGAACCCCACCTTGATGAGTTATTTGATCTCCTCCTTAATAATCTGCTTGAGTTTGGGGTTCAAGCATCTCTGCCACTACCTCTTTGATTTAATGGAGTCAGTAAAGATTCTACCCTAGCATATCCTTGGATTAATTCCAGTGAGCTCATGATATGACTAGGTAAAGGCTATTGATTGTTTGTTCAAAACTTCTAGCAATTTCTTTTCTACAAGGGAGCAAGAGTGACATTGATGATCACTAGCTTGTCATTGTTTAGGAATGCATATTCCATGCTTACTGGTAGAGACTTTAACTCAAAAAGCTCCTACTTAAAGGTCTCCAAGATCTTTAACTCTCCCAAATTAATATCTCCTTGTTCATTAGAGAGTTGGTGATGGATTTGCTTTAATTGATACATGCTCTCAACATAAGAGCTTGTGAGGCTCTTGACTAGTTCCATGCACATTCATGATTTAGCTTCTCTTTCTATTATCAACAACTGAGTGTCCTCCTATTTAGTGACTGTAGCATATAGGCACCTTTAAATTTCAGTGACATCAACACACTAACTACATGCTTTAAGGGATGTGCTCTTAATAGTACATAATCTTTGTACGTAGTGGCACCCTGTGTCACTATATGTGATGCATGGAATACATTTTTTCTCAATCTTTCCAAATTCATTCTCCTTGAAAATTTTCAAGGAGAGATCTTGGATCCAAAACTATGCATTAATTATATTTAGCCATGCTCTTCCCATGATGATATCATGTCCTTAACCAATCCCAAAGGAACAGTAATGGATTGGTCTACTAGTTCTAACCTAATATTTCCCTTTTTCAAAGGAGGTAGGTTCTAGGCTTTATACATCTCTTATGAAATCAAATTAACTCTAAAATTTGAGTCCAAAAGAGCTTTACAGGGTTCATTTTCAGCAATCTACAAATAAATAAGGGAACTCCTAGGATCAGATCTCTTCCTAGGAAGATGAACAACCTTAATCTAATCAATGATCATGTAGATTAGCATGACAATATCTAGTTGGGGAATGTTTTGGTTTGAAGGAGGCTTGACAAGTATTATAGAGGAGGTAGGATCAGGGTTCATAGCCATAGGTGTTAATGAGGGCATCATGGGGCTGTTAGTTCTAAAGAAGGATTTCTTGTGTGGCTTGGCGTCAAAACCACTCAGCTAAAGAGTCGATTGTAAGTTTACAACCCTCATGAAATTTCTTTGCTATGGCTATGTTGGAGTGGAAGAATAAGGAGGAGAAAAGTATGAAAATGGGGGCTCCCTCCTTGGTGATGATGCTATGTAATATTCAGAAGGGTAGTAGAAGAGTTATGTGGAGAAATGGGTTACTAAACATAGTACCTGTAAGGATCAAGTTAGCGATAAGTGTACTAATACCTTTGAGGTGGCATCCCCCATGATTGTGGATGCTACCACTACTGATATTTCTCATGAGGTTGAGGCATTTCTCTACTCTAATAGCATATTTTTTGGTGGAACTACTACTAATAGTTGCCTTGGAAGTAAGGAAACCTCCTAGGTGCTTGCCATTTTTCTAGTTTTGGATTTAAAGCATACACACTAGATTTCTATAAGTGTGACCTAATATAGAAACATCCCTTGGGATGTTCATATTGGCATATATCATACCCATAATCATCTGACTTAAAATCCGCAACTTCCTCAACTGTTGCAGCTTTTCCCTTAGCCTTATAATTGTCATGTTTAGCCTCCTTTTTCTTTCTTCTATCATGTCCACTACCTCCTTGATCTCTATTCTCTTCTAAAATTCTCAAAGTAGTTTGAAAATTTTTATCCAATGAGTCCCATATTTTATCAACCTTAGCTGATATTTTAGAGACATATTTTTGTATCAGCAAGGTTTTACTTTGCATCACTTCATCAAGTGGTGCCTCCTTCTCATTATCACAGAAATGGACCTCCCTCTTGTAGAGAGAGGAATCCCTATTATAATCCTCTATGCTTTCTTATTTTTTCAAGTCCTTCTCTTCCTTAGCTACCTACTCAATGAGCCTTTACATCTGATGGACCCTAGCTCTGAAAGTTTCCCTTGGGCATAGACCCCAAGATTTCTTCTTATTTCAATTTAAATCCCATCTATGATGTGGAAAAATTGATCCCTTTGAGAATAGCCATAGTGTGGGCATTGGTGCAGCTACATCCAAGGATTCATAAGTGCCCTGTTTCAATTCTTGGATTTACCTTCTCAAGTTTGAAACTTTAGAGTACATTTGATACTTTTCATTAAATTGTTTAAGCATTATATTCTATCTCCCAATAAATTCTACTTTCAAGGACCAGTACTAGCTTTTTGCTTCCTTGAGGAGTGTTTTGGAAAACAATTTCAGCTTTTGCTAGTCATTCTCTATGTTTTGTAAGGCACATGCATCGTGAAAGGCTTGCAAGTTGTTTTGTAGATCTGAATTATATCTTCCCTCAAACTTGGGAATATTATTCATATCCAACCATTTGATTTAGCTATCTTTCACATGCCTAGTTGGTATCCTCATAGCCTCTACAGTGTTCAACATGTTCCTTGTTACCAGCAAGGGTTCATATAGTCATAATAGTCTTGGTGGTTCTTATCATGGCCATGATGCCTATGATGAGTTGTGCTATCCCTTCTTTCTCTCTACTGATTATCTCCCTATTGCCCATGCCCAAGATCTCTATCATTTTGACAAAATCTATGATCATCCCTATCCCACCGTTCACCTCCATCATAGTTCTTATCACCTCTACGATTCATATTAGAGCTAGAGGAGGAAGCCGATGAGGATTAAAAAGGTGAGGAGGAAGGAAAGCTAGCACCGGTGCAGTGCCTATGTCTTCATCTTCTTTGGTCCCTACCCCATTCATCATGTTTTTCTTTTTCTTAGTGATTTTCCTTATTCTTACCTTGGTTGCCCCATTTTAAGGCTCCATAATCTTGGGATCCATTCTTCCTAGAACCAAGGTTCTCCATAGTGGACTATAGATGATAGTTAAGGGTCTCCTCATCAAAGAGAGGAGGACAATTAGTGTATTGAGAGGTCCCTAAAAATAATTCCTCTCCTTCTTTATGTGTTTGCAAGAACAAGTATGTAGGGCCCCATTTGTCTTTTGTGGCCTCATGTCGGGCTTCCATTTGCTAATCTTTACTTTCTTGTGCTTTTGTGGGATGGCAATCTTGATAAGCATGACCTTGTACTTCATACTCGAAATTGAGTCCTACCATGCCCAACTTGATAAGATTGTTCAACAACATTGTAGGAACAAATTAGTCAGGAGGCAACACGATGTTGCCTTCCATGTTCCTCCACTACAACTACTCATCCTAGTGCAGGATGAAGGTGAAATTTAGAGTGTAGGCATCCAGATGCATGTAGACCATCTTAAATTGTTGGGGCACTAGTGTCATGTGGCTTTCTTATCTTTGTTAATTAGAATCACCTAGGAATGATGGTAGAGAGTCTTCCCTATGAGAGAAAGCCATATTAGTGATTGAGAAAAGTAGTGTGCCTTTGTTATTTTCTTTGTTTTCAATGATGGTAGTGTTAAGTTCTGTTTACAATGTCTATGAATGATTTCACTATCTCTTCTAGGTAGCGCACTTACCTAACTAAAGTCCCTAACAACAACGCCAATGATGAGCGATGAGTGCTCCCTACATTCAACCATATGAATTACAAGTGTTCAAATGCAATGTGGTCAAATTTCATGGACTTTAGCTCTTCAAATGCCAATAGCAAAGATAGTGAACTATGGATGTAATCTTCTCTTATGTTGGTACAAGTGTATGGTTAAGTGAAGCCAAGGCACATGATTTATATAGATTTTTATATTTTTATTCTAATTATCCTAAGCATGAAATAAAGTAATTAATTGGAAACTAATCTAAGTAACAATCTAATGCCTTAGTCTATTTCCTAACATAAGTATCCAATCCCACCTTTCGTAGACATCCTGAACTTGTTACAATGTTATTGGTTTACCAAGTGATAGCACTACTAAGATTACCAAGCGTTAACATTATGCTCAAGGTGGTCATACTTATGTGTATTACTTAAGTGCATTAATTAATTATTTAAGTATGAACATGAATTCAAAGTGCATTAATAACAAAGTGCATTAAAGTAAACATTAAACTATTCCAAGTGCTACAAGGTATTTCAAGAATCTCATCTTTATTGTTATCACATCAATGTGTCCAAGTACATTGGTACTTAAATAAGGATTCGTTCAATCCTTGACTCCTACTATGGGCACTTAGAAAATATTCTAACTCCTAAGGAAACAAACTATAAGAACTTTGTTATGCTATTAACTTTCTGATGTCATAAATGTAGTGGGTACACACATTTATATAGGTAGACTCAGATGCAACATTGATGCATATGTGTTGACGAAGATGCATTGACAAGGATGCATCGACATAGCCCAACAATGATGATTCATCACCATGAAAAAAATTCAAAAATGTATACTTTTCTTTAAATGTATTTTAGAAACCTTATAAACTAGAACATGCAATTAACCTATTAGGAATATTTGTAAGCTTTCATGTGTCCACCCAAAGGAAGAAAAAAGTGGTAAGAGCAATGGACAAGGAAGCTTAAATTAATTAAATAATTTTTTTGTACCCACATAGGAATAGAATAAAAGAAGGCTTCCATCCCAATTAGGATTGGAATTTTAAATACAAATTTAGCATCAAGATTATGCTTTTCTTAGTCCAAAGCTTCTTTTGACTTTTACTATTAAGGATCACCTAGTAACTCAATGTTCATCCCATTAAACATGTCTTGCAAGGGTCAATAGATGAACAAATATCTAACCTCTTCAAGTAGCTACACTCGAGCTCATACCCATGTATTTGATTTTAAAATAAGCAACTCACCATCACTCTAAATGATGGTAACTTTTCTTCTCACTTTTACCATTATTTACTAAAAGTTAAAGTATAAAATTATTAAAATAAATATGTAGGTACAAATAATAAATTTTATATTACTAAAATCATTTTTATATATCATCAAGTTAAAGTATTGTAAGAATTATTTGCTAGAATCTTAAATTTTTTAACAAAATTAAGTATTATTTACATGGTAATTTTCACATAGATTACTCTTAAAGAAAAGAAACTATTCCCAAATATGTTCCATTTCCTTAAAATATAAAAAGTACTTCCAATTACAAAGAAACTTAGCATAAGAAATTTTTATATATAGATGTATTTCAACTTAATAGAGAATGATATCTAAATGTAGTTACTTTTAAAAACCTTAACCTTAAAAGTTTAAAAATAATAAAATGAAGCTTTAGTAGGTTCGAAGACCCATAGGATCTATTGGTGAGATATTACATTTTAATGAAGAATAAAGATAAACTCTACAAATTGACTAAGCACCAATGGGGGCATCAAAATTAAATCATATGTGCTATATGTTGTAACATTATAACATTGTCTCAAATGGGTAGTGAGTGCACAAGAAAGAAACACATGGATCTACACAACCTACAAATGTACTCTTCTCGAGGGAGTAAATATAATATTAAATTATTCATTCACATTAAAATTAAAATTAAAATTAAATGTGAAAACTAATATAAATCCATAATATCAATCAATATTCCTAGTGAATTTTTAGAAATAATATGTAAGTAAAAACCTCTATTTGATAACAATATGCAAAAGTGGTAAATTTTACGTAGGAACATTATGTAAAAGTGTTTATCTACGAAGAATGTATATGACTTCAGAGAGAATGAATTTGAACTAAGCCAAGCAATTTCAAACTACAAATTCTTTCCAAAAACTAAAATCTACTTTTTATTCAATGTATACCCAAACTTCCAAATATTTAATGGGTACCATAACTATTTTCAATAGTGATTGGTTAATATAACATAATTTAAATAAATCTTATTATTTAAACCTCGAAGTTTTCAGTGGATGTTGATCATCTTCAAACGTTAATAGAACCTTCAACTAAAAACTTTGGCTACCTACGCTAATGCCTTTGTTTTTTCTTTTTCTGTTTTGGCTAGTGTTTTTTCGTTGCTTTTTCTAATTGGTGCTTTTGAGCACTCTATTACTTTCACTTGTTTCTGCTAATGTCTTTTAATTTTTATTCGGATTAATGCTTCTGAATATTCTTTTGTTTCAATGCTAAAGTCTTTTCATTGCCTTTCTAGTTAGGGCTTCTGAATATGCTTTCTCTTTTTTATGCTTTTGGTGCTTTTCAACACACGCTCTCTTGTTTACGCTATTCTGAACGCGCTGCTGCTTTCTCTTAGTTTTTTCTTTTGGTGCCTTTTTCTTCCTTTTTAAGACTAGAAACTGACACTGAGACTTAATTAGATCATAAGATCCAAAGGATTTATTAGACAGGTAGATAATAGTCATAATACATTTGCATTATGATACATAAGTATCAGTTACAGTGGCATATCAATATTGAATGTGAAAAAAATGGTATAAACCTTTTACTGCAATATAATATTTTTGCCTGAAATGTTAGTCTGAGGTCCTCTTTACAATATAAAGATCTAGCACTTTTTCAACTCTAAAAAAGAGGTTTCTTATTTTAATTTGTCAGAAGCATCCCAAAACCATTAAATCATTCCTTTTTAGTAATAAATACTACTTACTCTAAATTTTTTATATTAATCTTTTTCCAAACACCCTTATTACCTGACTGTTCAAAACACAAAATTTCAGTTCTCCTTAGGAAAATTGCGTTCAACCCTAATCACACATTCACACTTGCTACAAAAATAAGATAGGCTTTATTTCTACCGCCTTTTCCTGCAAAAGCATGGTCGGTTTTATCTTTCAACTTAGGATGACACGGAAAAAGTTGGTATTGGACTGCATTACATAAAATAAGAGTGGTATCATTGATGAACGAAGATAAATAAATTCGGTTTTTATGTTGTCAACAAACTTTATTTTAGGGCGAGCCTTTTAGTTTGGTATTCCGTGATTTTTTATTGTGCCTCGGTATTCTTGTGGCAGCTGGAAACCGAACCGAAAGGTTCGATAATCAGGCGTATATAATTTACTGTTCAAGATGCAACGCTATGTCAGGATTAATAAAATCATTAGTTCGGCCACCTCTCTCATCAACTTCATCTCATGTTTGGTAAAGACCACATATTTCCTGTTTCAAAGGCGCCAGGATGCATGATTTACCCGGGATTAACAATGATACCGATGGAGCATAAAGTCGGTGGATTTGATCAAGTTAATTAGTGAAAAGGCACGGTAAACTGTTCTGCAGAGCGACGCTGATAGCAGGTAGATTTGATTACTTTAAGCATTGCGTTATTTTTCCTATAAATAAAAGGAGGTGGAAGAATCCTTTCATTTTGTTACATATCTTTGTATGTCAAAAAATGCTAATGCTTTGATAGATGTTAAATGTTACTAGCAGAAATAAACTACCTAATATAGAAATGAAAGTAAGATTTGGAGTGACTTTTATTTCAGAAGTCTATAAGCAAAGGTCTATCACTCTTCTAGTAAAGTCACCAAAAAGAAGATTGAAAAAGATACGAGAAAAAACGATTAAAAGTAATTTCAAGAAACTATATATAAACCAGCCTATGCGTCAGAGATTCACGATAAATTTTGACGAACTGTTCGCGTTGGATTCGGGAACGTGTACAGAAGCGCATTAAATTCGCAATGGGTAAGTATTTCATAATTTCCAATAAAATTTTGTCTGCATTTGTACATATACATTTCGCCTTGCCATTTTGTCTGGATTTGTACATATACATTGAAATGGTGGCCTTGCCTTGCCTTGTTCTTGCCTTTTTAGTTGTTGCGATGTCTACATTTTGCATTCAAATCTTAGGTATCTTCTCCTGTTCTGAATCATACCAAATATTTCATTTCATTGTTAAGTGGCAAGCAAGAAATCAAGATTCATGGCATTGGCATGAGACGGACCACAGAAAACAAGGGAGTACGAATGAATAAACACACGGAAATCACGAAAGGGCTACTATGGTAGCCGAAGGCCGAAGGGACAAGTATGGGTCATATGGAAATCAAGTTTGCCAGGAAAACATTGCATTTGCATGGATTCGCCTGCCTTTGGAGCGTCAAAGGTTCCGCCATGACTCACGCGTGTTTATTGTTCATTGCTGGTTTTTGCTCTGTTTTCTCATATATCTCTTCTGAAAAAAAAAACAAAACAGGGTCATGTCATGAACATGATGACGGATGGATGCTTGTTCAACTTTTTTAAAAATCTGTTTACTTGTAAAGCAACGAAGCCCACCAGCACATGGCCAATGGCCATATGCAAGTTCATGGTGCTCTGTTTTTACTGTATCATGACTAGTGCCGATTTTCCAGCATCTGAAAGGGTTTCAATCATTGTAGGTGAGGTGAGTTAAGTTACTGGGCTGTGCCTAGTTTAGTTAAGTTGTGTCTTCTTATAATGCAGTCATCTTCAACGTGGCCTTATGGCGCTACTCACAGGTAGTCCCTAGGGTGGTACTCACAAGTAGTCTTTAAACAAAAGTATTAGCAGACCTGATTTGTTAGAAATTTGGTTGAGGCTTGAGGCTTAATTTCATTTTTGGAAATATTGGATTGAGTAACAAAAGGGTTTCATTTTATTGCTGTCATTTTGGTTGTTGCAGAAATTATATGTTTGGCCACATTATGGATCCTCAGTAAGGTAATGGATTCAATGCCCTCCATACCTTTGGAAATTTTCTTGCTTGAGTTTAATGGTGATATTGCAATCTTCTGCAATTTTTAAGCATTAACAATATTTTGGATTTACATTGTACTTGTTCTATATTTTACAATGTATTTTTATGATATATGAGATTTAATTTTTTAAAAAACTAATATATCTAAATTTTATCTATCACGTCCCTGCTACAAACCCGTTCCCACTTTTCTTAAGGCACAGGCACCCAAACACGTTCAGAATCACGAATCCTCGATTCCTGGATTCCATTAATCGGATTCTTTTGATGCATAGAAACCAGCTTTTCATAAGGGGTGATTGTGAACACTCATGTAGCTGACCCATTTGATGATGATGATAATGATTGTGTAAAAATATATGACCAAACTTGTAGTATAGATAACTTTATGCGAGATGCAAAGAATGAAGGCACAGGTATGCTGGCGGTTTTTGTTCTCCTGGCGGCGATATTATGCGCACTGAGACCGTGAATTTTTAACTTCAAAAATAGCAAAGCGAAGTGCATCTTTTGAAGTGTTCAATTTTCTCGCACTTTGTAATAAGTTTTGCAGGTCCCCAGGATGCAGGGAAGTTGAGACGTAGGGATAAGTGGGATGGGTTTTTGGAAATGCGATGGGGGACGTGATGAGAAGTTTGTTTGGTTTTTTCTTCCCGCGCTTTTGTTCCTAAAAACATTTTTATAATTTGTATGATGAGAAGTTTTCTCTTTTAATTATTGCAGTTCAAGCTGTCAGATGCGACCAAGATTGATCGTGAAGTCGGTGAAGAAATGATGCGGATTCTAGAGATAACGCTGGCTTATGCTAAGCAGCATATGCAATGCTAAATCTGAAAAAGCTTTCGGCTGATATTTGCAGGAGTTTATGTTTTTGCCTTCATGGGTTCTCTCTTGGTTGTGTAAAACCTTGGCAGCCTGCTATGGCGGGACATATAAATACACCAAAAATACAACATACAATCGCTTACATCGATACAACAATTGTAGCAAAGACATAATTTCTGGACTGATGACAAGAGATTGATACGTTACTGTATCAGGTTGCTTTATCATTCTTGCTGTATAAAACTCAACTCAAGCCACCCTTGTCGTATTAAGTATTAACTTTTAACACCTTTCTCAGATTTCAGATAAACTCATAAGCCTTCTGCTCCGAATGCTTGAGTGGTTTCCATTGAATTCGACATAAAAGAAAACATCAGGTATACCATGTACATTTTCCTGTATGCAAATTCTATCGATTTCATTTTCACTGAGTTGACCTAATATTTGCAAAATAGATGCTTAACTGGGTTGCAATTGTCCGTCCCGTATTCATAGCCAATAAGATGCACACCAAGGAATTGGGTTTCTATGTCATAGGAAATGTGGATTCAACCTATGCATCAAAGGAATCCGATTCGTGGAAGCGGAATCGAGGATTCATGATTCTGAACGTCTTGGGTATGTGTGCCCCAAAAAAAGTGGGGACGTGATAGAGAAAATTTAAATATATTAGTTTTTTTAAAAAATTAAATCTCATATATCATAAAAAAACGTTGTAGAATATAGAATAAGTACAATGTAAATTCAAAATATTGTTAATGCTTAAAAATTTCATAAAAGATTGCAATGAAACATTAATTATTGAGTCTCATGTGTGTTATATAAAATATTTTAGCATTATCATATATATATATGATAATGTTACAAAATTATCTCTTTTTAAATCACAAAAGAGTTTCTTGCCAAAGGTTAGAAATTGTCACATTGTTCAAATTCTAATTTTAGCCTATATTTTCTCCTTGCTCTACTCTAAAGAGTAAATTTGTAAAACCTGCTTTATTTTGTTCTATGTCATTAATATCATTTGCATGGTAATCATCTTCATCAAAGATTGAATCATCAATATTAAGATTCATTGCTCCAGGAACATTTATTAAGTCAGTAGAATAACTTTCTCTATCATCAACTATTGGAACATCATCATCTTTTAGATTAACGTTCCAACGAAGAGTAGGTGATTGCCTATATTTTATTTCCTTTCTTTNTGTCCCAACGAAGAGTAGGTGATTGCCTATATTTTATTTCCTTTCTTTCTTCCAATCTAATCATGCTATGAATGGATACTAATTCTTCAGCTCTTTTTGGAGTTAGACTATTTCTTTTGATCCGATGAATGAAAGAATATGTTGACCAATTTCTTTTAGCAGCAGAAGAAGATGCAACCTACATAAATGATAAAAACAAGAATAAATTTTTGCATTGTTTTTTTTTTTTTTTTTGATAAAGGTCAGGCTATATTAAATATCAAAAAAGGAGAAGCTATACATGGGTACAGCGTGGGCCAGGGCTGCTGGCCCCACCGGACAGGGAAACCCCCCCCCCCCAAGATCAGCAACCAAAAGGACCACCCAATCTGCAGGAGCAAGGGACCACCCAAAATTTCCCGTCACCAAAGACCACCCAATCTGCAGCCAACAGGCCCACCCAGTCTGCAGGAAAAAAGAAAGGACAACCCAGCATGAAATTAGTTTAGCATTAATAAATCAAATTTTTAAAAAACACACAATATAGATTTTTGTATTCTATTACCTTGTTTCTATAGGCTTTTTCAAAGTCTTATTTTTGCTACAGTCCCTGAACAAGGAATTTGAATAATGATGATTGCAAATGAAAATTTGTATGTGTCTCGCATCTATAATAAGCTTTTTCACCCAATCAATTTTACCAATATCACGAAGTGTATTATTTAGAGAATGAACACAATAAGGAGTCCAAAACATATTTGTATGAATTATTTCTATCATTTTTCCTGCACGTCTACAAACAGGAGCTAAATCTGTTATAATTTGAATAATGTTGTTTGAACCAATAGTTGCAATTGCTGTATCTAATAATTTGGCTTGAAAATTAGCATCTTTTATATGATTGGAGCAATCCGTAGCATTAAAAAAAAATGGTCCAAGTTGATAACTAATTATAATATTAATTAATGGACGTTGACGAATATCAGTCCATCCATCCATTATAATAGAAAAACCACTTTGCTGCCAAAATTGTTTTCATTCCTCCAACTTTTTGATACCAAGTTCATACCTCTCATCAAGAAGATCATTTCAAATTTTATCTTCAATTAGAGGGATATAAGATGGACCTATCATATAAAAATATTAATTTTACTAATAATTTTAAATAAAAAATGATAATTTAAAATTTAAAAATATTACCTGCTTTAATGGCATAACGAATTGCTTCTTTGAATGAAGGAGTACGTGCAAGTTTAAATGGTAATCCATTTGCATAGAACATTTTTGCAATACTGACATCAGCTTTTATTTTTATTTTTTTAACTTGAAAACTTATTTCTATTTGTTTAAGCACTTTTATTTTTGTTAGTTGTACAACATCCTTTGTCTTGTTCTTACTTTCCTCTGTTTGAACACTTACAATAATGCTCTTTATTATAGAATTTGCTTGAAAGTAGTCATACATAGTTTTTTGAATATCAGAATATGAAAATTTACATGCAACAACACCTGTTCCTATTTTATTTTCTAATGTCTAAAAGAAATGATGATGTATTCTTATACCACTTGTAGTGAATTCATGGCTACATACATGATACTTCCATCTTTTGCTTTCACCTCCTCCACTCCTATAAGTGTCTAATTGTGTTACGAATTGTTTTAATGAAGATTTCAAAATAAATCTACCTTTTGCAAATGGTTTCAAAATTTCCACATTACAATCTAAGACATTTTCTTCTTGCCATGCATTTTCCTCCAATAGAGTACTATTTATTTCATTTTCATTACTATCTATGTCTTTAATAGAGCTCATCTTTATGACTATGTAAATATTAATGGTAAAAATTAGAAAATGAGATATTACTGCTATTCTTCACAAAAGTTAAAATGAATTTTAAAAAAATTACAAATAAATATACTTACCAATTGCCCAAATTACTGTGACTAAGGGTATTTGTTTTTTCTTTTTCTGCTAGCAAAGAGCTTTTAGAAAAATGTCTTAAAAACTTTAACATTAAAATGTCATTCAATGACATAAATTTGGAAATGCAAAACAATAATAGAGTCCAGGAAAAATATTAAAAATACAAAATAGTGATAAATTTAAAAATAACAAGATAAAATTTGAATAAGAAATAGAAAAAAAAACTGAAAATCATAAACAAATGTATCATGCCTAACCTATTGTAGAAGGATGAGACAACCTATTGTAGGAGGATAAACAATAGGTTGCAGCATGTATTAAATCAGAAAGGAAAGAAAATAATTTCAAAGGATAAAAAATAGGTTCCAGCATGCATTAACTCATGCATTAACTCAAAAAGGGAAGAAAATAACTTCAGAGGATAGATTGCAGCATGCATAAAATATTGCTACATTTTCATAGAAAACTAATACCAAACATATAAGCCAATAAAGTTTATCAGATTTTAACATTAGGAATCCCTTCCCCACCACCATTTTCACAAAGCTCTATGTGCTTCTAGGCTATTAGTAATGCTCTAGGCAAGTTCGTGACATGTTTTGGGCTTATGAGCTCGCTTTATAGAGTTGGGATAGCAGGAGATTCAGAGGCAGGGTCTTTGGAGTTTTCGAATTTGTTGTTGTGGGTTGAGTTCATGCCTCTTGCATGTTTGATTGCAGATGTTGACTAGGGCTTCCCAGAAAGATTTGGGAAGGATATGGTACTGAAATTTTGTTTGAACTTTGAACAAGTGTATGCTTCGACTATTCTATTTGCACTTGCAGAAGGAGAGAGGCCTGAGAGCAGTTTTGTAACCAACTAATTCCCTTCCCTCACAGGTTATGTGCATTTATGATTGGCTGAAATCACCGTCGTTACATTAAACCAGAGATGCAATATGAGATGGCCATGGCCCATGAATAAAAATACGAAACCCATCCACTAAATAAAAATCTTTTCTCTAAAATCATCTGAATAAACTGAAATGAAAAGTAAAGATCATCAAGGAGGTAAATCTAAGCAAAATAGGCAACTCAATTGATACGAAAATCCACTAAAATCCACTACTAAAGATCAGACAGGAATGTGTTCTCACCCAAATCTGAAGAGCAAGATGGAAGGGGAAGAAAAGCGGATTTTGTGCTCACGAATCACGATAGAGATGGAGAAAAATCTTTACAGCAACGAGGGAAGAAGCAAATAAGGTGAGTGCATTCTTACCGAACCAAGAGGAACGTTCAGCGGAAAAATTTAAGCTGTGCTTGCATTTAAAGAACGTAAGAAATATCATCCAAATTTTTCAAGAACAAAAACTAGAATTAAGGATCAAAGAGAACCACTCCCAATGCATGCCTACGCAAGCTCCGCAAGCAAGGAGATACTCTGTCCAAATTCGGTTGGAAGGAAACCATGGATTTTTTCCCAGGAAAGATGATGAGTAAAAAAGATGAAAAGTATAGAATGATAAAGTATAGAATGATAAATGTTCAGCACATTCTGTAAGGCGGCATGAACAGGTAATTCCAAAGGCAAGTCTCCTACCCAGTCACCCAAATCAGACTGGGCAGACAGACCCCCTTCATCAGAAGAAATGCTGAGGCAAATGAAAAATTGAAGCTGAGGCAAAGAATTTTAGAGCTGAAAGAGAGAAATAAGGTGTTTGGAGAGTCCGCATAAGCATTCAAATCCCTATCAATGGCGGAATAGGAGGAGCGTGTATCAATAAAAGGGTATTGGACGCGGATGCAAGTTGCAGGTAAGATTAGAAGCAATTTTGAGATAAAAATAGGTAAGATTTTAATCGACAATGAATGTTCTGGTTGAGAGTTGAAAATGGGACAAAAAATTATAATTTACGTACCCAATAAGGATTTTGCCCGAATCCACCGTGAACGATTCATGAGATTTTCTTGGCCCATCATCATCAAGACTAGTTGTGAGCTGTGATGGGTGGTTGCCGCAGGAGAGCCCAAAACTCGAGGAATTTTTCTGTAAGTGTCAGGGCCAAAATGGCAAGCCCTGGACAGCAAATCGATAGCATTTTGGCTTAAAAAGGTTTGCAATGAAGCATACGAGCCTAAGCCTTTGTCTCAGGACCTGGATTATACAGTTGAACATCTCTCCATCCAACTTTACAGCAAAGATGTGCACTTTCTGATGGAATTGATT
The DNA here is from genome assembly GCA_015680685.1 of Gnetum montanum. Classification (NCBI taxonomy): domain Eukaryota; kingdom Viridiplantae; phylum Streptophyta; class Gnetopsida; order Gnetales; family Gnetaceae; genus Gnetum; species Gnetum montanum. The sequence continues at coordinate 165,494 of MNCI01007517.1, forward strand.
CAGGTGTTTTAATTCTGCTTCATTTCATGCAATTATTCCGTGTTTCATTTCAGTTTCTATGCTCGGATGTTGACAGTGGTAGGATTACTAGTTGTGCGTATTTGTTTTCATCTACTTTTTGGGAATTTCAAATAGCACATGCATCGTTCCATGAATTTAAATCACTAATTACATTGTTTTATGAATTTGAAGTAATGGCTGCATTGTTTGTGCTGCCTACTTTATTTAAGATCCTACTTCCGCTTCAGATTTTAGATTAATCTGCTAGGTATGCCCTTTCTCTCCCCTTGTTATAGCTTTTGGACAGATTTTCTGTTCGCAGGCATAAGATTTAAGGGTGTGTTACTGGTCTCCAAACAGCCTTATGTATTCAGCAATGGCTATCAGATAAGATTTAATGAGACTCCACTGCCTGGTCTCAACATTGCCTGCATTGTCCATGAGTCGGTGGACAAACCAACCTTGCAAGACATCCAAGAAATACATGCAAGTGTTTCACAAATTCAAACAACATTGATTCTTCCCTTGCGTGATGACAAGATTGTTGCAGTGAGAGAGCAACTGGGCAACGTTCATACTCTTTTATGTCCAAAATTAAACGGCTCTACGTAAGAGCTCACATTAATAATAGGACTAAAAAGGGAAGACGAGAGAACAGTCTCGTGCGTTAAATTTCAGTTCTGATAGAAAAGGAACCAACTTCAATAGAGGATGAAACTGCTCGGTCTTTCTCTGTACATCTCTCGGGAAATAGATCAAAGAGAGAAAATGGTATACTTCAGCAGGCCCTTGGTATAATTATGGTTTATATATATATATATAAGAGATGTAAAGAAAAAACTCTGGACTTGTTTTTACAGTCGGTTTAGTTTTAGATTTTTTGTTTAAACTTTAAACTTAAGTTATATTTAAAATTTTTTATAAAAGAAAAAGTGAAGGCATGTCCAAGTTTGTCTCTATTATTGTAATTTTGATTTGTTTATATAAATTTATTATTGGGAGTGAGTTGAGAGTGCATGGTCTCTTGTATAAGGGTTAATGTGATAGAAACAACTAAGTTGTATTCTTTGTAAATATCTTTGTATCTTTGTATTTTTTGAAAATGTGAAAAATTGCTAAGTTTGAGTTTATCTTCCTTTTTTCTCTCTCTGCAAGCTTTATTCCCCTGTTATTTTTATTTTGTGCTGATAATATCTGGGTATAATGATTTTGCACAAGTAGTATCAGACCAAGGTTAGGTTATGCAATGTTAGTTATTGGCTGAGCACAAAAAGTTTTACTAGGTGATTTAAATTTGCAGATTATTTTTATATTTTAGTGAAGATCATTTTTTGTTTCAATAAGGGCTGTGTAAACAAGATAGTGAAGATGTCTTGGTTTTGTTCTGGTTGACAAATAAAACAAATGGAAAAAGAAAAGAAACCAAGATGCTAGCACTGGGTGATATTGGGCATGTGAAAAGGGATGGATTGTTTTGAATCATGATGATGTTGTATACCCTCTAAATATATTGCTATTGAAGAGATGCATCTTTTGTTTTATGCAAGTTTTGTGTTAGCATGTGCTATGGTTTTTGATGTAGTATTTGATAATACTGGTTCTATCTCATGTTGTCTTGGTGTGTTAGGATGTTTGATAGAGAGATGCTCCTCGAATGGTTGTGTGGGTACTAGTGATTTTTTTGTAGGTTGTGGAAGGCATGTGATGAATTTTGGTTTTTTCATCAATCTAAAGTAATTTGTCTTCATGGGAGATTGTTAGAGATGTGAAGAGGAAACTCTAGTTAACTTGAGTTGGAATTCACTTTTTTATTTTTATAGTTAGTTTAGTACTATATGTTTTTTTAAAAAAAAGTTAACATATCTAAAACTTCTTATAAAAGAAAAAGTGAAAATATGTCAAAGTTAACTATATGTGTTATTGCAACCTAGAATTATTTATTTAAATTCATTTGGATTTGATTATGGGCAATGAGTTGAGAGGGCATGGTATCTTGTATAATGGTTGTTGTGATGGAAGTAACTGACTTATATTCATTGTAAACATCTTTGCATCTTTGTAGTTTTAAAGATATGGAAAAGTTGATAAGTTTCTTTTATGTTTATCTCTTTTGTTTCTCTCACTCCATTTTGCAAGTTTTGTTCCTATGTTATTCTATTATTTTTATGTTGTGCTAGTAATATTTGGGTATAATGATTTTGCATATATAGATGGTCTCAATGAGTTGTTGGTGATAAAAAACTTGGTTATGATGTTGATTTATATCTTTATGATATCATTATAATGCTTTAATCTACTTGACTAATATGATTGCATACACTAGTCCTATGAGATGCGTAGGCAGGTGATGCCATTCGCTAGGATTGTGGATTAGGGTACAAAAACCATTTTTAGTATGTGTTTATGCTTTATGTGCAATTTTAATATATATACATTTGAAGTATTGAGTTATGTTATGTGACATGTTGGATATGATTTTGGTAAGTGGGTACATAGTGTGTTTGATATGAATCTTGTAGATTCAAAGGAATTTTGATTTAAAGTCCCTCAATGTCTACTATGTGTATGTAAATGTTTTAAAAAATAAAAAATAAACTTATGAAATGTTTTAAGTAAATAAAATATAAAAAGGCAAAGTTAGTTTTAACATCATGTGTTATGTTACACTTATGAAAAAGAACAAAACATATAAAGTACATAAATGGTATATCTACATAAACACAACTTTTACACAATACCTTTCACCATCATTTTATTGTGTATTTGTGTTTTCTTTTCTGTTTGAATAGTCTAACTTTGATTCAAAGGAGTTTTAACTTTGAGAATGGAGTTTGCTCATATTTGGGATTACTATAGTCATGTCAACATGGGTATGAGAGTTGTTTATAAAGAAATGGAGTCTTGCTTGAGTTTTGAGGATTTTATGCTTATTTGGGTCTTTCAACTTCAACATATTTAATTTGTGGGTTATCTTTACTTTGGCCTTATATTTTTGTACTAAATTACTATAAATAATTCTGCTGTGTGGGTATGTGGGGGTGAATAAGTTAAAGATTAAGTTTTGGATGTATAATTTTGTGGATTTTCAAATTTGCAATTATGTTTTATGGGTTATGCATGTTTAGTATGTGATGAATTCAATCATTTAGGACTTGTGGAAATTAGTTACTATGTTGTGATGATTTGCATAACATGAGTATTACATATTTTGAGTATGATTTCTATTCTAGTTGCTCTTGGAATTTCTATTGTCTCTTATCATAATTAAATATTATGATTTATTATTTTATTAATAAATTTTAAACACGGATAACTTTGTCTCTAGAAGTTTGATTGAAGTGATATTAGTGCTTTTGGGATCATCTTCTTATGCACTTTTCAATTGTCGATTTTATTTTATCTTTTAGTTTCTATGTTTTTAGATGCTACATTAGTTTCATTTTTATGAAATTATATTTAATCCATCATGTATGTTAGGAATAAGACATTTTGTTACACCATATTATGGCATTGTCTTCATAAGTGTGTGTGTAACTATTAGACTTGGATATAGGTAGTCATGTCATATGTTGGCCTTCGATGCATTGTAATGATGATATATGATGGCTTAAGCTAGCTTATATTAGTGCATGTCTCACTAACATGATGATGTGAATCAACTAGTGATGAGGTACCATGGAGGTAGTTATAGATTGATCCCCACTACAATGCATTAGTGAGGTTCCTGACTTAGGCCTCATCTTGGAAGAAGTGAGTGAGCATAGATGCACACCAATGCTTTGTTTTAAACCAATTATCCCTAGGTTCTTCCTCTAATATAAATGTATTGAGCATTTAATAAAGAAAATTGTACCTATTAGTTGGGTCAAAAGGTATAAATCATTTAATGGTTGTTCAGCTCACAATAGACAATAAAGATGGTCTCCTGTACAGTTACAAGGTTAATGCAAGAGTAAATTCATCCTTTATCATGGGTTTCCATCTACCACTTTTTGGACTATTTATTCAATAAAGATGCATAAAAGTGTTTTGTAACTTATAAAATAACAAATATAAATGTAATTACTATTTAATAGAACTTTTAAGTATTAAGTTTAATAAAACCTTAATTTCAATTTTATAATATTAACATAATCAATTATGGTTACTTAAAAATTTAGTTTTATTTTATGCCAGATATTGGAAACAAAGAAAAATAGGAAATCAACATTAATTTCCTATGATGACAACTATGAAGCACAATAAAAACTCAAGGAAGGAATCGTAATCCAAGTGGCCAATGACAAGGACAATTCAAACTAATCTTTTGAAAGATCAAAAAAGTTATTCTTAATTAGAGATCTCACTATTGAAACAAGGAGATAGATTGCATATCTTTTTGAATGGTCCTTTCTTTAATGCTAATGCTCTTAGAATTAAATATAGTATACCAGGCAACAACTTTGCCACATTTAGTTCAGATTTTCTTGATAAGGTGTTGAAGACCTATCATGAACATATCAAAGCCTTGCAATAAAAGAAAAATTGTCTTATAAATCCTTTATGATTTCACAAAAACATAATCAAACAATAAATAAATAAGACTAAGAAAATATCTTTGAGAACCAGTGTTAATTAAAGGAGCTGTAGGCATTTATTTTTGAGAACCCACGGTGTTCACAACATCAGTTTTATGAGCGTTTGCCAATTCCAATGTTAGGAACAGGCAACAACGGGAAGAAAGCGAGTTAGCAACTAATTTAGCGGTGTACAGTAACTCATCAGCGTAATTGGATCTAACTGCTATCTGCATTTTTTAAAACTGTAACAATTGGTGCCTTATAATACAGAAGTAAGAGGGGCATCGAATTTCTGTTTAAGCGGAAAAAATCACCAGAAGTCGGTAAACGAAATATTTAATATGCTATTATGCGTAGGCTCGTTATTCTTTTCCTTAAAAGGAAAAACACCTCGTTTGTAGAAATTGTGCAATGCAGGAAAAGTTTTTGTGAAAAGAAATAAAGACAATTATTTTATTCTTGAGCGAGAAGAAAAAGTTTACACAAAAGATAGCGTACCTGGCCATTATAACAACAGCAACAACCAGCATTAGCAGAATATTATATACTTATTTCCTCAGAATAAGGATGAGCGCTAGAGGGTGAATGCTCATTGGGCTGAGGCTCAAATCTACATTTTACAAACTAAGAAGTAAACACTTTACTCTCATTTTAAATGGTGTTCTTATTCTTACTTTTTCAAAATATTCTATAAACACATATCTAAGATAAATCCTAGGACCTGATTAAAATGGTAGAAACTGGTTAAACTCTAATGCATGTATGATTCTACTTATGTCAAATTTCAAATCCTAGGTTCTGTATTTTTTTCCACTAGAATGGTTGGTTTCCCAGTTTTACATGTAGGTGGCTTCTATTGCTCTGTGCGAACCAGAGATGCAATCACCACATCAACACTGTTTTGCAGGAATTCCAGTGTTTTGCAGGAATTCTTGTGGGAATTCGTAAGCGCTTTTGTTAATCCTACTAAACAAGTCTTCTATCCTTTCCCTTCCAATGAAATCTCCTAATAAGTTCTCATACACAGATGTGTATATGAGCTCCACTGATCTCCCAAAAGCCAATTCCTCACCCTTTTTCACTTCGCCAATTCCTCACCCTTTTTCACTTCTGTTACGTTCTGAAGAGGAAATCTGCTCAAAAGTTTCTCTTCCTTCTTCTCAAAAGCCTTCTCTGCATCAATAATATCCTCAACTTCCTTCAATGTTGGAGCAAAGATTGGCACATTGAATTCGTGCAAGATCCTCTTCTCAATTAAACCCTGAAAATTAAAAGTGCATTAGAATTGCCATACAATTGCCAAATCGCAAGTAATATCATGTTATATCTTCATGTATAGTCATTTGAAGTTAGGTTTACCGATATTTTGTTGCATATTGGAATCCATATTTCTTACATGAATAAAGTTGGATCTAACCCATTCCACCTACCATTAGGGAGACATCAACCGTTACAGTCTTTACTTTAAGAGTCCAAAAGGTACCATTTTTCAAATAGAAATCTAAGGAATACCATAATTAGATGCATATTTTTTAATGAAAATATGCTATGATGATAAGTATACACGTGGCTACCTGCAAGCCTACTCGGTCAACACGATTCACCAACCAACGACGTAGGAACTGTGCTCCCCCGTTTCTTGATTTTCTGACTTCTAATTTTATTTGTTTAATCTTCGATAACAAGGAGAAACGTAGCTTTTAGTCGGTGAGTATGAGGCACCAAGCAACAACTCAGAACTTTGAAAAAAAAAAAGATCTATCTTTTGGTTTGACAAGTGGGGCTGGTAAGATAACCTTATACCTGATATGACATTTTTAAAGAAAAGGTCCCATTAAGCTGAAACAAGAATCAAACATGCAATCTCCGACTTGTGATCGATGTCTGCAAATGAATTGAAAACATGTAGCACTGTCAGCGTGGCTTTGGCGACCACATCCACGTGTGCGTATGAATTAAACACATGGTAATATTCTTTGGAAAGAGATACGTATACGTAACGTTGTTAACTTTTCCTTGGATGGCTCTAATTTAATGCAAAGACTTAAAAAGATGAGACATTAAGGTGGTCTTTGTATAAAGAATCAGTCATTTAATGCTCATGCTTATCACACTTGATAATGTCGGGTACGTTGACTACAAATGTGTCAAGATAATTTTGAAAAATTACAAACGTACCTATGATGTATGGTCAATTAAACATCTTTTTCTAAAAAAAGCAAAAATAAGAATAAATCACATAGAGAGGTGCCTTTCTGGGAGGAGACCTTTGAGTCAATGACCTTGACTAAGCGTAGGGGAACTTCTATTGATGTAGATTATTTCAGATTTGCAAGCTATAAATGTGAACGGAAGCATAGGGTCTAATGCTATAGAACCAAGGAGTGAATCTCAGGCCATTAAACCTCACTTTACTCTCTTAGATAATTTGCTTGATACCATCATTCAAGATTTCTTAAAGCATAACACCATTGGATTTTTTGCCACTCCACGTGCATCAATTTTGAATGATTAGACGAAAATCTAGTGGACCGGTCAAGGTATTTTACAATGTTCTTGCTCTAAATTTAACTAAGGGTTTTTTTTTTTTTTTTTAATTTGAAACTAAGGAACAAATAGATAATAAGATTAAGAATACTCCATGGTTTGTGCACAATACCTTTTTAATGTTGCACAAATGGTAAGAAGACATTGATCTACTAAAGCACAAAAAAGTATTTTCGTAATTTGAATTTATGGATGGTGTTTTTTCCTTTAATCATTGATATTGTTAACATGATTGGAAAAGTGTTGATTTTAGAAAAACAAAGTGGTTTCTATGCTCAGTCAAATAGAGGGTTTGTGTAGAACTAGATTTTAACAAAGAAATTCCATCTTTATTATACTAGCATACAAAAGAAAGATTTTGGAAAAAAAATTTCTTTTCTTATCCCTCTTAATGCATGTTTTTATTCTCATGAGCTATCTCACAAGGTTTTTAACTATCCCAAAATAATCATTAAAAAAAAAACTACTAAAGCTGAACTCACTAAAGAAATTACAGCTATAAAAGCTGCTCTACAAAATTCTGATAAAGGGATTGCACATGTTTTAAATGAAATATTTAAAAGCAAATGAATCCTCAAAAAGATAGATAGATAGAGGTAAAGCAGCATTAGAAAAATTAGAGAAGGTTCCACTTTGAAATTCTATTGTCCAAGAAATGTTGCAAGTCTCTAAGAATGAAATAGTATTTTCAAGAGGTTCTCGTAATCAAAAGAAAGAAAGCCGAACATCATATGTAGTAATCCTAAAGTGGAAAATTTTAGGAACTCTAGAGAATATTACTTATCAAACTTGTAAGCCAATTATTTCTAATTTTAAGCAAGTTAATCCTTTTCATTTTGGCATGGATATTGATGAAGGAACTATGTCTGGTGTTGTGCCCTAATTAATTTCATCTCTTAGCATGTTCACGGATTTTCAAATCCCCGATGACAAGGAATTGTCTAATATCATTGTCAGAATTTTGATTAGTTATGTTTTCAAGAGATTAAGATGAATGATTTTAATTTGACTTTAGTAGCCAAATTTTTTATGTATAGGGGAAGATATTTTTTTACGAATTATGAAGTTGGAAGAGGTGGGTTTCTTCTTTGTGTTGCTCAAAAATATTCCTCTTTCATCATTGATCCTAGCTCTATTTTAGGAACTAGAGACATTTGGAATCATGTAAATATTTTTAATGTAATTTTTGGCATTTGCAATATATATGCTTCATGTGATTCACAAGAAAGAGCTCTACATTGGCCTCAACTTAACAATGATCTTCCTAATGTTGTTTAGTTGATTTGTGGGGATTTTGATATGTTAGAAAATTACTCAAAAAAAATAGGAGGGATACCTTTTACTTTTCAATAAAATTATTGGAGAGCTTGGTATTCCTTTAGGAATAGGTTTGCACTTTCAAATCCTAATGTTAGTGAAAATCATAGAGATCTAGGCTGGTTTAGTTAGTCCAACTATAGATTTGGCTTACTAAAATTATTTACATATTAGATAGAGCTCATCTCTTTGCTTTTACGAATTCATACTTTGAGTCTTGGCATAGTTTATTTGTTCAAGCACATCCAAAATGAACTATTTCAGATCATATGCTCATCAAGTTCTCAATTCAATGAACATGCTATGTGAATATTCCCTCTAAGATCTTTATTGCTAATATTGCTTTTCTATCTAACAAAAAGTTTTAGAGGTCCTTTTGGCATACTTGTAACTTAGGTCCAAGACTAGTAAATTCTAATGGTTTTATTGAATGGTGGGAAAATGTTATTCTGCACATTATGAGATTTTTAAGATACTTTGGTAAATGCTTAGCTAAAAAGTTTCAAGTTATTACTCTTGAAAATAGGCAAAAAAAAATCATCAATTGATAGAATATTTGTCTCATATCCCTCATGATGAAAATGTTGAACAACAACTTGTGAGTCTAAAATAGTAACAATTTTTTTTTGAAAATCACAAGAGGTAGAGTGATTTACTTAAGTGTTGATTATCTTGGTTGAAAACAAGGGATAGAGTTTCAAAAGAATTCTTCAAGTTTTTAAAAAGTCCTAAATTGAGTTATCAAATTGATGAAATTCATGTTAATGATGAGATTCTTTCTACTTCTATAGATATTTGAGATGCTTTATTTACTCATTATTCAAATGTGTTTACTTTATAAGGTATTGATAAAGATGCTCTAGAATTTTCAAAGGATGACATGTTAACTATGTAGGATTTTAAAGAAGCTCTTTTCTTTATAGTTAATGATAAATCTTCTAGTCCTAAGGATATACCTTATGAGTTTTATAAAGAATTTTGGGATGATATTGTTGTTGATTTTTCAACATTTATCAAGAAATTCTATCTAAAATTCCTCTTGGTTAAATGATTAATCAAGGTTTGATCAAACTCATTACAAAGTCAAGTAATAAATTTGAGATTACTAATTGAAAACCTATCAATTTGTTGAATATTAGCTATAAGATTATTTTTAAGGCTCTAGCTTTAAAAGTTTGAAGGTATTTTCCTCAATTAGTCAAAGAAGAACAAATAGGGTTTATTCTAAGTAGATTTATTTTCAATAATTTTTTCATAGCTGTAGAGGCAAAGAATTGGCCATGGATACTAATCAAGATATTGTTCTTCTAAAATTAGATTATGTTTAAAGCTTATGACAAGATTGACTCGCCTTTTATTTTTACTATGTTACAAAAATTAGGCTTAGATTCTTCTTTTATCTCTCATGTTAGAATATTATTTTCCTCTACTAGTGCTAGGATATGCATTAACAAGATTTTTTTTTCTAATATAACCCTTGAAAAATTAGTTAGGAAAAGCTATCCTCTTGCTTCTTCTCTTTTTATCCTTGTTGTTGAAGCTTTTGGGTATATTTTACAGCATAATATTTTTCAAGACAAGATCAAAGGTTTATCTCTTTTGACTATTTGATAGTAAATTAGTAATAGTCATTTTGCATATAACAACTTTCTTCTTCTACAAGCAACTAAAGATAATTTAAACACTATCCTTCATTGTATCTATGGTTCTTCTATTAATTGAAACAAAACTCATGCTATGAGATCTAGGCTTTGTAATATTCCTTTAGAGCTTTCTAATTTTCCTTCAAGATAGGTTGAACCATTTGAGTTTATAACTCTATTGAACTTTCCTTTTTGTCCCTTAGCTTTTGCAAGTCATTTCAAGGATAAAGTTCTTCATAAATTTTGTCAAAAAATTAGTAAATAGGTTGGAAAATTGTTATCTTTGGTAAGAAGATTTTTTGTTGCTTCTGGAATTTTGTAGTCTACTCATGTTTATTACTCTTCCTTTATGGCTCCTTCTAAAAACTCATATGAGTAGTTAGAGTAGCTTATTATATCTTTTTTGGAAGGAAACAATAATTAACAACACTACTTTCCTCAAGTTAATTGGGAATTTTGTACTCTTCACAAAAAGGTTGGTGGTTTCAGTTCTCCTTCAGCCTATCGTCAAGGTATATTGCTTGCTACCAAATGGATTTTAAGAGCTTTGCAAGGTGATAAAAATTGGAAATTGCTTATTAAAAATTGAATTAAATTTATTTGGCCAACTATGTCAAAAATTTGGTTTAATACTTGATAGGAAAATTAGGTTGTCACTTCTACGAAAATTTAAATTAAAGAATCAATTGTACTTCAACACATATATTCAGCCTGGAAGCAAATTAGTTCTTATTTGTAGTGGCACCCTTCCCGACGTTCATGGAATTCTATTAAATGCATGTTTGTTTGGTGGACACCATGTTGTGGAAGTATTGGTAATTAGCTGCTTTTGGTTCTCACTTGAAATGAATTAAATTCAATCATAAAGATATTCTTGGTATTGCAATTTTTTTCTCTAATACAACTCCTCTTATGTCAGTATAATGTAAATAATATCAAGCTAAATTCAATTTAAATAAAACAAATAAGGCCTCTTTTCAAACTCTTCATGATAGGTGTTTGGTAGTTTTTTTCAGATCTTCTTCTCAGCTCTCATCTTATTTTTGGGATAATTGGTTTTGACTTGATAGTGTTAAGATGATTCATTTTTCTCTTCCAAAAGGTCATCAATGGTTTGATAGAGAGAAAGCTCCTTTTGAAATTCCTAATCATAGATGAAACACTCAAGATATTGAGAAAGATTACATACAAAGGTTTAAAAAGCTATAAAAACTTGGGGTTTGGCTAAAAGTGCAGTTATTTGCTTGGTCTCTATTATGTCAAGGCCTTCCTATTGGGTGATGATTACAAATTTTTGGTTTTGATAATCCAGTTTGTCCATTTTGCTTTCATGAAGATTCTATTAAGCATGTTTTTTTATTGCTTTTTTGCTCAACAAGTTTGTCAATGGTGTTTTTTAGTTCCTACATTTTAAAAATTTTAGAATTCTTCTACTTATACCATTTATGTAGGGATAAGTAATACTAGAACTCTTTATGTTTTTGGAATATGCTTTGGCTTGATGTCCTTTTTTGCAGTTGGAAGCACAAATATGATGTGATCTATAAGAGACATTCTACAAAGCACAACTTTAATTTGAGATATAGTTAAATGTTTAAATGAAATTTTTATTTCAAGTTCATAATAAGAAAGGGAAGTATCCTAGGGATATTAATTCTTTCTTTTCTTCCTTATATGCATAGAAGGACGTCCCCTATGGTATTCTTTAATTTCTTTTAGATGATGTCTTATTTTCTACCATTTGTGATCTAGATGATTTTTTGGTCTATTCTGATTTAACAAGAAACCTTTTATTGGAAGTGAAAAGTTGAAAGAGCACTTCTAATAGAGGGCATGGCTTGATCATTTTCCTACCCTAGAGGGGAAGATTTTCGAGATTGGCTATAAGGGTGAAAATCCTCAAAAACTATTGAACCTTTTCTTTCTATCTCAGTCCTATTTTCTATGCTTTGAAAGTATGATGTAATACATTTTTTATCTAAGTTTTTGATCATGAAGCATCCTATTACTCCTTTGGATGTATTACTATTGTTTATTAATAAAATTTTTGATTTTTTTAGGTCTACCATATCTATATCTTTCTCATAATAATAAAATGAAGTTAAGAAAAAAAATTGGTTGTTTTATGAATCTTTAGGAGGATAGAATCTCCTATTTAGTAAATAAATTTGAAAGTGGATAAGGTTAAAAGAAAATTCTTTTAATAAACTTTAAAAGTTTCCTAAAGATAAATTTCCAAAAATGTAAGTGGAGAAGATTTAAAGAACTTTTTTGATTAAAGTTCAAGAGTTTAACAGGGATAAAATCCAACAAATGTTGTAATTTTTTTCTCATTTAGAAATTACTACTCATGTAATTCAAAAATGCTACAATTTCAACTCCAAGAAATGTTATTCATTAAACTACAATTTTTATCTCATAGTTGAAAGCTAAGAAGAATGAAAAGATTTCCAGGTTCAATGCAAAGATTTCTCCAAGATATCCTTTGTTAAACAATTTTCATGTGTTAAAATTTTTCGCAAAGTCAAAATACTAGAACTTAATTTCATACACAGTGAGCAACTTCATGGGCAAACTTTTCAATTTATTTGTATTTATGCTTGTGCCATTCATGAGATATTTTCAAGATCCATAAACAACATGAGGTGGATAGAATAAATGACCAAACATAATTTGTTCTATACTATGTCTAATTCTCTTTAATCTCAACATTGGTGAGTTGTAGTATAACATATACATGTTGTAAAAATAGGTTCTCAAATAGTGAATGTACTTCTTGATGTAGATGATGTTGCTTTGATATCTACTTGTGAGAATGGTATGTCTAATATGTTGCAAATCAATGTAGAAAAAACTAAAATGATGATACAAATCACAAGAAACATGTAGTATAATTCTAAATTTGGTGATTAGAATATACAAATCAAGAACTCTTTTAAATACATGGATTTTCAATATTTAAATAATTATGGATTAAATAAATTAATTAAGGATAAAATAATAGAAAAAATAGAACCACTTTATGCAATTAAAAATAAATGTTAGGCATTAGGAGTTTAGGGTTTGAAGGTCAAAAAAGGAAATTTTTAAGATAGTGATTTATCCATTTGTTTGATATGAATGCACATTTTGGGGTTCGTGTTTTAGTGCTTAAACTTGAAAAGCCATTGAAAGAGTACAAAAATATCCTTATTTTATAAAGTAAAGGGAAGGTACAAATACCCTATTCCATTGTTTTGTTGGAGTGTATAAAATAGTATTTTGAAGGGATACAATAGTTTAAGACTTGGGATATGTCATTAGAAAAGAAATAAAGTGATTTAAAGCACATTCAAAATTTTATTAAGAACGCATAAGAGGTAAACAGTTCAACTTAGAAGTTCACTATCTATACTCTCAAGTTGTCTTTCATTTTCATCAATAAGCTTAGTTGCAGTTCACATCATCTAAGGTTAGAAAGTGGAAGGGGAATAAATATTTCTAGTTATGTGGGTCAAAATATTTTTTACAATGAGCTTTACTTTTTTTGAGTTATCCTCAGTAAACATTTAAAATTAAAAATAATATTTTAACAAAAAGTCTATATCACCTTTTCTAGTTATATCAAGCATTAATAGATATTTAACTTTTATAACAAAAATTTAAGGTAAAGGATAAAGAAAAATCTTGCTCCATATCAATTTTATTCCAAAATTTAAAATTATTTTCTCATTTACTATCTTTATTCTCAATGTTAATTTCTTCATATAACTTTTGAATCATTGCTATAATTTTTCATGAAGGCTTATTTGGTTAAGTTGTAAACATAAATTTTCCCGACTCATTGAATTGTAAGATTTTGTAAATTGTAGAAAATCAATAAATAATTTTTATTAGGCTTCCTTACAAGTTTGATGCATAGTCTACGAATGACAATATAATCAATAGTAGAATAATTTTATCTAAAATTTACTTGATAGATTACTTGTACATTGTTTGTTTATGGCCAATTACTTATTCTTTTCTCAAGATTAGTACGTAAGAGCTTACTAAAAATACTACTTATAACTCTTATATAATAGTTATTTAGATTATTTTTATTACATTTCAGCAAGGCCATTATCAATAATAGTATTTAATTTTTTCCAAATTTCTTTACGAATAGTATCCCGACCTATATAATTAATTTAGTATATAAACCATCTGAATCTATGGTTTTTCCACATACTAATCTATTATTGTCATCTATAACTTTTTCTAGGAAAAATGCAAAATAAGTTCACAAAATTTGTGATGATAATTATCATCTTCTCCTAAAAAGGATTATGATAAAAACTATAAATATGAGCTCAAAACCATGTTTATGAGAGATAGAAGTCATAGTAGTAGCAGAGCTCTTGCAGTTTGTCCATTTGAAAGTTAGAATATTTCTTTTGAGTGCCCACAGTAGGAGTTAAAAAGTGTATAGATCTTTATTTGAGCATTGTTGTACATGAACCACACAAGTGTGTACAGCAACAAAGATGAGCCTTTTGATCAAACCTTGTAGCACTTAGAACAGATTAATGATTTATTTATGCATTCATAATTTTCATTAAATATGCAATTAATTAAGTTAAATTAGGCTAAATTAGACTTCAAATGATCAGTTAATTGTTTAAGCTAAATAGATAACCTCGAGCATAAACCCGTATTCCCTTGGTTAGCCCAACAGTATTGTTGCTTGGTGCACCTAGTAGTGTATCGCTTGGTGACCCACTAGTGGATATGTGGGTTTAGGACATGTATGGAAAGTGGAACTAGATGTTTATATTAGGACTAGTTAGAGGCTAGTTATGTAGTTAAATTAGATTAGTTATTAAACCACTTCATCTATTTACTTTAAGTACCAAGAAACATAAAACATAAAATGACAAAAATCATGTGCCTCAATTACACTTAAAACCATACCCTTGAGCTTCACAAGTGTAGTTGGGAAGACAACGAATGTCCTTAACATAAAGTTTACTTCCTAAAGAACTAGTGCACTAGAAACTATAGAGTCCATGGAATTCGAATACATTACACATTAATGCTTTGTGATTTGTATGGTTGGACAAGGGGTACCTTGTTGCTCATCAAATGTGTTTAGCTATCTCAAGTAATATTTGCTCAAAATTCTTACTATACTGATACTGATACTAATATTTCATCACGTCTATGTAGACCTAAAGG
>MNCI01007521.1:0-10683 GCA_015680685.1 Gnetum montanum
GGCAGAGTTCCACTTGGATAATATGTTGAGGGTTGGTGGAACTATCGTGGGTTGAGTGCATACATCCTAGACTCCTGTAGATGTGAGATTATAGGGCAACATCCCTTAGGATGATCATATTGGCATATCTCACATCCACTATCATTATCTGTATCTGAATCCACCTCTTTGATAATGGAAACTTTGCCCTTACCCTTGTTACGTGCATATTTAGTTTCTCTTTTTTTGTCTTTTTTCACAATCACTACCTTGCTCTCTAGACTCCTCTACTATTTTGAGAACAGTTTGAAATCTATCATCTAGGGAATCCCACATTTTATCTACCTTTGCCGATACTTCCAATGCTAATTTTTGGATAGGCAAGGTATTATTATTCACCATCTCTTCGAGTGGTGACTCTTCTTCATCCTCACAGAATTTTACTCCCCCTTTTCGGAGGGAAGGATCTCTGTTATATTCCTCTGCACACCCTCTTTTCCTTAACTCACCTTCTTCTTTAGCAACTTGCTCCAATAATCTTTGAACTTGATGGATCCTAAGCTTAGATAGCCTTCCTTGGGCATACCTCCCAAGGGTTCTTCATGTTTCATGCCTAAGCCCATCTACGAGATGGCATAACTGATCCCTCTACGAATAACCATGGCTAGGATAACGATGTAATATTGCATAATATCGGCCCATGCCAGCATCCAAGGGTTCATGTCCTCCTTGTTTCAAACCTTTGATTTGGTTTTGCAGGTTGGACACTCGGGAGTACATTTGGTACTTATCATTGAAAAATTCTAACATGGTACTCCACCTATGAATGGATTCCAGTTCTAAGGACCAGTACCAGCACTCTACTTCTTTGCCTAGTGTCTGTGGGAACAACTTAAGTTTTTTCCATTTGCTTTCTATGTTTTGTAAAGCACATGCATCATGAAATGCTTGTACATGATATTGAGGATCAGCATTGTACCTACCTTCAAATCATGGGATATTGTTCATGTCTAATCTCTTGATCCTACTATCCTTTTGGTGCCTTGTTAGGATCCTAATAGCCTCAGTTATGTCTAACATACTTCGAGTAGCAAGTAGGGGTTCATCGTGATCGTCTCATCTGTGGCATCTATGATGCCTATGTTGTTCCCTACTCTCCCTTCTTTCACGGTGTGTTTCTCTAGAGTGTCCTTGTTCCCTTTCTCGACTATTTTGTCTATGACTCTTGCGTCCAGATCTTGAAGGAGAGGATGAAGGAGATGATGAAGGTAAAGAAGAAGAAGGACCATCACCATGTCAATGCCCACTTCCTTCTCTTTGATGGTCACAGCCTTGATCACGATTATGATTAGAATGCCCATCTTTGTCATGTTTTTGTGTTCCTTTTTCAGACCCTTTGTGTCTGTCAGTACCTGAATCTGGGTTATGGATAGTTGAGTAAAGATTTTGATACACAATCCCTTGACCGAAGTCAACGAGAAGAACATCATTATGTGGGCAACTTCTTGAGGTAGGTTCACCACCCTCATTTTCTCTTAGGACATGTGGGATGTTCTACGACAACTTTCCCTTCATGGATTTATGAAGTTTCTCCTGTTGCAAATCTCTTTGACGCTGTGCCTCCATGGGTCGATATTCTCTCGAGTCATGATCATGCACAATGTACTCTACTTGTAAGTGCTACATACCAATTTGTGTGAGATCACAAAGAAGCATGCCCAAGATAGAGCAATCAGGAGGTAACACTATGTTACCTTCTAAATCTTGCCAACACAGTTGTTCATCCTAGTGGAGGATAAAGGCAAAGTTTGATACATATTCATCAGGATGAACATATACCACATGAAACTATTGAGGGACTGGCGGATTATCATGTGTACTACACTTGCAGTTGTTCCTTGTATCAGACCTAGGCAATGAAACACTTTCGTACGAAGAAGGAGACATGATGGTCTATTCAGTGTGCAATGTATTATTATTTATTATTTTTCTCTAACCAAGCCCAAGGATTCATTCCAACGATGTGAAAGATTTCCTATGTTCTAGTTAGCGCACAAACAACAAAGTCCCTGACAACGGTCCCAATGATGAGTGGTGAGGTATCACTACGCTTAACCATACAAATACAAGCATCCACGCATGATCTAGTCAAATTCCAAGGACTAAGTGCCTATGCACCTTTGTGGAATAAGAATGGGTTGATCAATCGTTGTCTTCCCAAGCTCACTTGTATGTCACGATGGTATGGTTAAGTAAACATTAGGCATATGATTTTTATACTTTTTTGTGTTTTTATGTCCTAGTACTAATAAGGGAGGAGAGAGAGATAACTAAGTAACTAATTTAATTCGACTAATTATTAACTAGGCACTAATTGATCCTAACACCAGTATCCTTTCTCACTTGTCGTACACATTCTGAACCAGTGCAACACTACTGGGATTACCAAATGCTAATCGTTACTAGGTTACCAAGTGTTACACGCATGCTCGAAGTGATCGTACTGTGTGTGCTTACTTAAGAGAGTTGTAGGGTGAGAGAGAACCTTTAATTAACTAAGGAAATTATTAAGTAATAGTAATTAACATTAATTAATCTATTTTGAATGTTGCAAGGTTTATCACAAAGTTTGTCTTTATTGCCGTACACAAGGTGTGCTCAGGTACACAATGCTCGAATAAAGATCCGTTCACTTTATGAATCTTACTGTGGGCACACAGAAATAATTCTAACTCTAAGAGGGAGAAAAAGCAAGAGTTTGGGTAAGGGACTAAGACTAACTATTGCAAACCAAGTGCACCTGCCTCTTATTTATAGGCAATGAGGTAGGCTGCGATATTGCCTACGCGATATCGTGTGGGAGGCCACGATATCGCATATGTGATATCGCAGCTCATCACTATATTTGGATCTACTTGAGCAAGGAAAGATAGAAGAAATGCATTTCTACAAGCTTAAATCAAGGAGAATTGATCCATTCAAAATTAAAACCAAGATAAATCAAAATGCTTATGAGATTAATTTTCCGAATGATCTTCCTCTTTGTTATGTATTTAATGTTTCAAATTTGAGTCCATATCATGCCAATTTTCTTACATTAGACTTGGAGGATAGTCTTGAGATTATTAATGATATAATTGAAGGTTAAATTTCATTCAAGTTGACAACAAAGCCAACTGTATTACAAGAAAAGAAGGCTAGAAGCATAACAGGTAGGAAGATGTAGGAGCACTTGATGCATTGGAGTGATGAAGGGTCTAAGAATATTATTTAAATTCTTGAGAATGATTTGGCTTTATGAGGATTGAATGACATTGTATGGGTAAAGCATACTTAATGAAAAGTATCTTTTCAAGGGTGGAAGAGGTAATGTATCAATCCTTAAATGATTGTATCTATTTTCCTTAAGTCTTGACATGTTTTTGATGAATCTGAGTGTGTTTAGGCATGTTTTGATTAGTGGGGACATTGTTGGAGATGTTTAGGTGTCATAGAATTTATAATTGATGTCTTTATTAATAGCCTTGGTAGGATAGACATCTACTCCATCAGATAGACATCTACTCTATAACTTCCTAGCTTTGGGATAGATTTCTTCCCCACCCAAAAGACATCTACTCTGAGATTATATCACACTTAGGAAAGATATCTCTAAACGTATAAGACATATTTTTTTAGGATGAGGTATTTTAAAAGGAAAATTGTATTTGACATATTTTTGAAATTTGAGCACTAAGAGAAGGTGAAAAGTTATAAAAAAAGGTATATGAATTGGCATCAAGGGAATAAGCTTAGACAAGAGAGTAAAAAAGAAAGAGAGATTCATTATCCAATCATCCTATCCTTGAGATTGAAGAGAGATATTCTTAAGTGATTATGAGTGAGTGAGTGAGTGATCATTATTGATGGTCCAACTTGCATGTTGAATGGAGTGAGGATTTGATTAGTTGATTGTCTAGCATTTGGGAAAGTGATAGATTCCTTTGTGCTTTATAATCAGTTTTCTTGAGCAAGAATGAAGTTTCTATTTTTCTTTCTTATTTCATTTTGGATTTTTCTTGGTTATTCTTACTTGAGTGAGATAGGCACTTTGTCATATGCTTTTTTAAAGTCAATTATGATCATATGTATATGTTGTCTATGCTTTTTTAATATCTTCATCAATTATCATATAAAAAATAGCCTCTATAGTAGATCTCTCTTGCATAAATCCAAATTTATTTTTTGATATTGTTGATTTAAATTTGAGATGTTTCTCTATGACTCTCTCCCAAAGCTTTATAGTATGTCTTATTAGCTTAATCCCTCTATATTTTGCATAATTTTATACATCTTCTTTATTTTTGTAAATTAAAACAACAAATCTTTTTCTTCAATTGTTAGGTATTTGTCCATTCCCCAAAATTTTTTAAATAATTGCATTAGTTAAGAAACTTCTATATCTCCCAATGTTTTCCAAGCTTCTATAAGAATGTTATCTACTCCAATAACTTTTCTATTGTTCATCTTTGATAAGGCTATCTTCACCTCAAAGAAGGAAAGTTCATTAACCAACTAAATTTTGGTTCATCATCTTGAATCTCTTCTCTTAAGAATTCTTCATTTAATAATTCTTGAAAATAAATTTTCCACCTATTCCAAATTTCATTATCTTTTACTAAAATTCTTTCATATGTTTCCTTGATGCATTTGACATTATCAATGTCCTTACATTTCTAGTTTTTGATTTTTGACAATTTATAAATTGATTTTTCTACTTTCTTTGTTTTCAATTTATCATAAAATCTATCCAAGACCTTATGTTTGGCTTTGGCTACTACTAGGATTGCCTTCTTTTTTGTTATTTTGTATATCATATTGCTTCCTTCGCTATCACTTTACTACTATTCTTTAAAGCAATTTTCTTATTTTGAATATCATATTTTACTTCATCACTCCACCACCATGTCACCTTTGGAATGTATTTTTTATATTTTTTATCGAAAATGCTCTTTCTAATTTTATGAATGCAACTTTCTATTTCGCCAAAATTTAATTTATAGAGTAATCCCAATTCCAAATGCCTTTATGAAGCAATTGTTCTCTAAATAAGGTGATGTTATCTTCTTTTAAATTCCATCATTTTATCCCTTTAGACCCTTTTCTCATGCTACCTTTAAAGCTCTAAATAGTTAAAATCATTTCCATTAGTTGATGCTAAGTTGCAAGACACTCTCTAGGTATGACCTTGTAGTATTTACACTTGGCCCAGTCTCTTTTGTGTAGTAAGAAATAATTAATTTGTATTGTATGTAATTAGATTTTATGTCCTCTTCTTTAAATAAGTGTTTTCAATTAAGATCATAGGCACTTGCAAATTATAGTAGTAAATGTTCCATGTCATTATGCTCTCCAAATTATTATCCTTCATGAATCTTATCATATCCTATTTTCATAAATCTAACATGACCATTAAAATTCCCTCTAATGAATGTGCTTTTTTTCCAAGGAATTTCTTGAAGTACTTGATCTATGAAATCCCAAAACTTCTTCTTAATCAAATTTTCTAGGCCCATTTGTAGAGCATTTATACTGATGCTATTGATGATCTTATTTCCAAGCATAAGTTGGATGTTCAAAATTCAATCGCTATGGACAAATACTTATACTAGTTTATCTTTTCCAAAATTATTAAAGATGATGTCCACTTCATTATGGTGATTTTCTTTTACTAAGTAGGAAAGTTTGTAACTTAGGAAATGATGGTGAGTGTCATTTCTAAAGAACATCCTAGCAAATCCCATACTCATTTTTCATAGTAATCAAGCCTTATGACTACTATGCATCGCTTCTAAGGGATGCCCTAGCATTTGGAAAATCTAAAAAAACTCATCCATGAGATTTAATAAGGTTTTATAGTTGACTTCCAACATAATACTAACTCAAAAAATGTGTAATTTGTAGGATTTTTTCATCCATTCAATAGGCCCAAAGAGAGTCATTAACTTTAATGGCCTAATCTCTTCTATACCTACTAACCATTTTCTTGAGTAGTCTAAAAATCTTATAGTTAGTAACTTTTGCTTGACCATTGGCCTACACAAGTGATAAAGGGATGTTAATTTATGATTAACTTCATAAGATTCTAAAAAATTATTTAAAACCTTACCAATAAAGTTCCTGCTATTATCAAAGATCAAGATTCAAGAAATACTAAACCTGTCACAAAAATGCACAAAGTGTTAAGCATTACAAAACGTAATGGACCAAAAATATCTTGTGAGCAATAACTTCATCATGGTTCTTTTTCTACCATGATTCCCACCACACATACCATGATGCACATGAGCCAAGATGGCACCTTGGCTATCTTCTAGAACACACAATCTTACAAGGCCATTAGGACATCTTTTATACAGATTCTCTTTGACAATCAAATAAGGCTTTGCCTACTACTAGAATCATTAAATCTTTCATTTTCCCCATTAGGGAGAAATCTTCTAGGCCATTAGGTAGTTGAGAATAACCACAAATCATGGGCATTCATGTCAACTCTTTGAGTTGAAAATGACCTTGCAAATATGATCATTCAGAAATTATTGAACAATACACATTCTTCTTTATTTTCAATTCGCAACCATGACAAATGATCTGTCATCACATTCTCAGCTCTATTGCAATTAATCATGTGAAGATTAAAATCCTATAAAAGAAAATAGCCATCAAATCACATGGGAATTGACATTTGGTTTATACATGAGAAACTCAATGATGCTATGATTAATGTAGACAAAGAATTTGCACCCAAAAGCATTATGTACAAATTTTTGTAATGCAAAAATGATGGTCATCAACTCCTTTTCAATGATGGTATAGTTTAATTGAGGCCCTATAATGTTTCAACTAATATAGTAGATGTAGTAGGATCTCTTATTCTCATCAAACTACATCAAGATAATATTTAATGCAAAATCAAAAACATCTATCATTATATGAAATGGCTGAGTCTAGTTAGGACTCTACAAAAATAGAGTTTGAGTTAACCTTTTCTTTAGACATTAGAAGATATTTTCTAATTATTTGTCCCACAAGAATGGAACATCTATCTTTGTGAGCTCAAATAAAGTATTTGCTATTCTAAAAAAATCTTTAATAAATATATGATAATAGCCTATTTGGCCAAGGAAATATTGCATCTCTTTAAATATCATGGGAATCTACATCATGTTTTTGATGGTGAAAATATTATTAGGATCTACTTCTATTTTCTCTTTAGAAACTTTGTGACCAAAAATAATGCCATCAATCACCATCAACTCATTTTTCTTCAAATTTAGCTTTAAGTTTATGTGGCAGCAACAACATACACAGCTTTTAGTTGCTCCAAGGATTTTTCAAATATTTTTCCATAAGTGAAAAATTCATCAATGAAAAATTTTATACTCTTACCAATATAAACTTGAAACATATACATCACCAACCATTGGAATGTGTTTGGTGCATTGCATAATCTAAAGGACATATGCTTAAAGGCAAAGATTCCTCATAGATAGATGAATATATTTTTTTTCTTGATCTACAAGCATAATCCTAATCTAATTATAACTAAAGTACCCATTAAGGAAGTCGTAGTACTGTTGTCCAAAGATATCATCCAATATCTAGTCCACAAATGACAATAGAAAATCATCCTTAAAGGTGGTAGCATTAAACAACTTGTAGTCAACAAAAACTCTTCATTTGTTTCTTTTCCTTGATGAAACTATACTTAGATTGATACGCTTACCATAAAAAATAGGGGTGATGAAGTTGGCCAATAGAAGATGGATGATTTCACTTTTTACCATATCCTACATATTAGAATTAAGTCTTTGTTGAAGTATCTACTAAGGTTTAACACTTGGATCAATATATATGTGGTATTGATAAATAGAGGAGTTTATTCTTATGAGTCATCATGGGACTAGGCAAAGGCTTTTCTCCACTTTATAACTACCTTATTTAGTTTATTTTTTTGGATGATTGTCAAAGTGGAATTGATGATAATAGGATGACCATTAGTGAGGAACAAGTACTCGAAGTCTTTTGGAAGTGCCTTGAGTTCCAATAGTGATGTTGGAACATTCTAGGATAAATTAAAAGTATCCCAAAACTTAGGATCATACTACATCACTATAGAAACCTTCATCATTTTCTCTACTTTTGAATCAAATTATTCATCATTGGATAAGGTAAAACAATTAATTGGTCTTTCAAAGATTTAATTTTTTGCTTCAAAAATTAGATCTTCTTTAAGGAAATCAGCATCTCTAATAACATAGAGATGTTCTATGAGATAGCAATTATAATCATGCCTATCACATGATTAAAAAGGATCACATGAGATCTACTTGTAATGTGTTTTCACAGTGTCATCTTTCCTATACTTTCTAAGTGAAATCCTTGGAAGACTAACTTGGCATTAATAGTGCTTAGCTAGGCTCTTCCCATGATGATAGAAAAGTTATCTTCCATCTTATTCTCTAGTTTAATCACCAGGAAGTTTCCAAGGTATGACCATCCCACCAATATTGGCATTACAGTGTTTACTTATCTCACAAGATACATATAGGATTATTTTGCTAGCTCCAACATGATGTTAGTACTATTAAGAGGATGAAGTTCGTAATCAAGGTACTACTACAATGAAATTATATTGGCTCCCAAACCAAAGTCACAAAGAGCTAAGCAATGATCTTTCTGACTAATCTAAATGCTATGCTAAATTGATTCAAGTCTATCAAGGCCTTCTTGGTTCTAAATTGGTCTTGCACAATATCAACATGATGATCTTTCGCACTAATTTAGAGCTAAGTAAGAACTTAACACACTTAAAAATACTAAATTCTCTTACTAAACTGAGCTCTCTACAGTTTTCACAACTTCTTTGGAAATGTGAAAATAAAATTCTACAATTGAGTTTAGTACTTATTTTAGCATTAAATGCACCTAACTAGCACAAAATTGTAAATGTTTCATGGTGTTGATTAATAAAGTCATTAGAACCCAGCTGTAATATCATGTTATGTTTTATGATTCTTAGATCTCTAAGTCTAAGAAACTAAAAATATTTTGATGATCATCACAACATAAACTGAGGAATATAAAAGGTGGAACACATCATGAATATTATCATATTCACACCGCTATATATATATATATATTACATATAAACCATAAATATGGATAAATAGAGAAAAGTAATATTAAATAATGTGTCCTTTTATTATGTTTAATACTCTTCACCTTGCAAAGAACCAAAATCAACACATTTATAGGTTAAAAGAAATAGTCATGCCAATATAACAAATAGACATAATAAGTGATTAACACTTGGTAAGGAGTACAAGAAATAGAATTATTCTTAAAAAAATCTAAACAAGACGTAGTATAATACACCAACATCATAGATGGTGTTGTACACTATGATGAGGTATAAAAACTCTAACAGTATTATAGAATATAAATAATAATTAGCATGTTAAGCTTGAAAAAACATACAAAATATTTAATAAATAAATCCATGTCCAATCCTACACTCCAACCTATACCTTGATCCATACCCCTCATCATCCTAACCCCTGAGCTCATTTGCTACCTCCATGGTGTAACCCAGCATCATCGTATCAGCTATAATTTCTTCTCTAGCATAGCCCAACAACACCTCCATCATCCTCCTAATAAAGAAATTAATATGCCAAATGAACCACCTACTACTAACAAAATATGTCATCGCCTCTGCGTCGCAACGTTGCTCGTTTCTCAGCCATGACATTCGAAGAATCAGTCTGCATGCACATCATTTTCCGAATCCTTTTGCTGTAGCCTAATCTTGCTTTTTCGTAGTGTTTCTCCCTTATCGCGCATTTGTGCCCATTCGTCTGGTGCGAGTGCGAGCCGCAAGGTGTTTTCTAGGTGAACCGAGCTGAACGTTGAAAGGGTTCCAGAGGAACGTTCATCTATTGCGGCCGTGCTGCTCATTTTCTCAAATTTCTTCACCGCGACGCTTGTGCTACTTTCTGCCTCTACCTGGCCTGTCTCTCTCTGTGCGTGTAAATAGAGGCACCACGGGTTGAGCTGCGGTGGGCATGGCAGGGTGCGCGGCGTTCACGTGGGCACTCTGTTGGGCGCGTGATCTGAAGCTGAACTCAGCCTGAGCAGCAGATCACACGCTGCTGTTGTGGCTGACCTTCTGCACATCTGGGAATTAACCCAGATCTGGAATTAGATCTAAAACCAGCACCGGGGAAACTCGGAAAAGAGGATCTAGGAGCGCTAGACCTTCTGCCACGAGTGCTTCGCTTTGGTGGCTATGAGCCAGGGTTACTATGCCATGCTCTAGTGGCTGTGGGGCAGTGGTTGCAACAATCAGTAGGGTTTGCATCATGATGCTATTGTTGCGGGTTGTACTAGGGCTGCCACTGCGTTCCTACCGGAATTGAGCTAGTTCCAATGGACGAGGAGCTCCTTTCATGCAGGGATATGGACGAATCTTCAGTAGCTGCTCCTTCTTCTCCTCAAGGAAGTTCTCCCAACTCAGAATCTTTGGATTTTCTGTTACCTGAAGATATTTTTGACTCTATTTCTCAAGACTTTTTTGCATGTTTTATTTTTTTTAGATAGTAGGTTATCTACCTCGCTCCTTAAGCATCAATCTGCATATTAAAACTATTTTACAAGCCCACA
>MNCI01007527.1:12263-26595 GCA_015680685.1 Gnetum montanum
GTGGCTTGGCTGGTGCCGACACCAGCCGTGGCCTCGGATGTTGTTGTGGGTGCCTTCTTGTTCTTGTTCTTTACGCTTTCAGTCGACGCGGCTACTGTCGTTGTTGCCGCCTTACCCTTCTTTTTGGCCTTGTTGTGTGCATTCCTGTAGGCGACATACGCCGGGTCTTTGCTAGCCTCCGCAGCATCTTGGATGCTTCTAACTTGCGCGAAGGCCTGGTGTAGAGAGTTGGGGGAAAGGTAATACAACTTTGACTTAATAAAGTCGTTGACCGCTCCTTTGAATATCGCCAGCACATGTGAGTCCGCTATTGGCTTGCGGATCTCATTCAAAGTGGCGTTCCATCGCTGTATAAACTTTTGGATGGGCTCAAGTGGGTCTTGTTTCACCCCCATGAGCTGATCCAGCGTGACTTCCAACTTCAGGTTGTACTTGAAGCAGGTCACAAATTGGGTCAGCAGCTCTTCTAAGGTTGAGATGGAAGAGCGTGGGAGGGCTCGGTACCAGTCCAAAGCTTTCCCTGTTAATGACATTGCAAAGACTCTGATAATTGTATGTGGCCACTGTTGAAGCAACAAGGATTCAGATCGAAAGGTGACTAAGTGAGCGTTGGGATCTCCCTCCCCATTGTATTTGGTAAAATAAGGCAGAGACATCCCTGGCGGCAGTGATAGCATAGGGACCGCTGGACTAATCGGATCATCCTGATAAAAGTCCATGATCTGAATAGCATCAGATCCAACGGCTTTGAGGTGTCGAACCTCCTCGGTAAGAGTCTGTATCAACTGGAAAGCTTGGCCCAAGCCTGTTGATGGAGGTGCTTGTGCAGAAGGTATAGGAGGTTGGACCGGGAGGGCGACGCGAGGGAACGGAAATGACGAGATGGGTTGACTGGTTGCTTGTGGGGCGGGGATCCCAGCAGGCAAGGGAGCCTGCGAAGACCACCACCCGCTGGCTTGTGCTGAGGGATTAGCTGCCGCCTGCTGCACAAGGTAGGGATAGGTATACTGCGAGATCCCCTGTGGAACTTGCGTTACAGGTGCAATCGGGGGCTGCACGCCATACACCATAGACTGCGAATGTCGCGCCGTCGGGTTGCCCCACTAACCTGCGGCAGGCTGTTGGATGTATGTTTGTGGTTGAGCGACTACAGCGATTTGTTGAGTTTGCGGATGCGGAAGCGACAAGGTCTGGGCCGGGCACGTTACAGATACGTTATGGGGTTGTATCTGAGGGATGAAATGGGGCGCGGTGGTCGTCGGGATCACCACTGGGATGCTAAGTACCCGTGGTGATGGAACCACCCCCGTGTTATTGTGCGGTATTTGTGCTTGCAACCCAGATGGCTGCGCATTGGCCTGCGGCATGGCAGGGAAATACATCTGCGTGGTCATGGCTGGGTCAAGAGGTGCGGCTTCTCCATTGAAAGGAAACAAGGGATTTATATACATTTGGGGGTTTAGAGTATGGAACGAAGGTTCCAGAGTATGGAACGAATGCTCCGATTGGGCTGCAAATTCGTCCTCTTCCTCCTCCCCATGTTGGGGCTCCACCACAGCTTGTGAAGCCTGGCCTTTGGCCATGACCAACTGTGTGATAAGTTCGTGTTGGTGTTCGGTCAAGGGAATTATGTTGTAAGCTGTTGGCTTAAAATCATAGCCCCCTCGGTGGAGCACCTCAAAGTTTCGTTTCGCTTCGAGTTCGGCTCGGTTGAGAGCCAACTTCGCCTGGATCTTAACGCATATGAAGTTGTATTCTTCAGGGGTTATAACCATGAAGATAGGTTCTTTTCCCTGGAGCCTCAACGAACAACGCAATGGTCCCTGAGATCCCGTTGCACTAGGAGCTGGTCCTGTGATCGCCATAGGATTCATAGGTGCGGCACCCAGATCAGTAGGGACCACGGCAGTTATGGTTGTGTACAAGGAATCCATTGATCAATGAAGTTAGCGGTAACTGGTAATCGGATCTAAAAGATGGCTAGCAACAAAAGCACAAAAAAGGCTTTCTACCCTGTAGGATTTCAAAGAAATCGTCCTTGCAACCGATCTATACCACGCGATTGACCGTAGACTTCCCTAGAGGTATTACGTCTATGGTTTAGGGTATGGATCACTACCAGTGCTACCCGAAATATTTGGATCGGAGCTTGAAGGCCCTCCTTCTAGTGCCAGAAAACTGTAACGACGGAAAACGTCGGCAGCTAGAAAATACCGAACAAATCCCGTGTACACAGTTTTGGCCACGAATCCGCGCGAGGGCTATGCTGGAAAAATGAATCCACGGCGCCCTGAACAGTCTTGTCGATCAGACAGGGACTTACTAATCAGTAAACCAATAAATATTTCATGAAAACGATCTGATTCAAGGAATCGTAAAACGAGGGGAAAACGATGTAGATGGATTGCAACGGTGATAACGCTAAACACGATAAAAGGAGGCTGACATAAGAGAAGCACGTAGTTTCAAGATCTGCGCGTTGACTTGAAAAATGTATATTTTGTATGGGAAATTACACTGGGGAATCCCTGATTACTGGATGTAAAGCAAGCACAAAACAATAAGCAAAACGGTCCAAACAGAAGTCCGATCTACCTCGTGGGCTAAAGCCGAGATGCAAGGAAGGCCAAGCTCTGACGTCTACCGATCAACTGTTTTTGACCAATAGAGTCTTCCCAGCAGAACGATTACTCCTGCCACCGGTGCTCAAAGCGAACTGTGCTCTGTTTCTGCTGTAAGGTGATGCTGTCAACAATTGCTGAGGCGCTGCTCTCTATATCTCTACTCCAAAAGTGATAAGTGCTCTGGTGCTCAGAAAAATGCCTTTGCTTCTTTGATTTGCCAACCCTTGTATCTTTGTGAACTGAGGTATTTATAGGCTGCAACGCTCCGTGGAAAAGGCGCAACCCTGATGACGTGTGTCCCACGTGTTTCGGGCACTGTTGACTTGACCAATTTCACGTCAAACTTCCTGATTACGCACAATACGCTCGTTCGCGTATTGTGCGTGTGAAGAAGAGATGCGCGTTGGGCATGTTTCAACTGTCTTGGGTTACATTACGCTCATTCACGCTGTGTTGCGTGTATGAGCGTAATGTAACATGGGAACAATGGAATTAAAGCTGTTTTACGCTTGCTTACGCAGCTGCGCGTAGTGAAGCGTAAACAATGTCTAGTTCGGCGACGCAATACGCTGCGATACGCTCCGTTGCGTGATGAGCGTATGATTGAGCAGTCGCATTGTCTTAGACTTTGCCTTTGACTGTTCTGGAGCTTATTACGCTGCCGTGCGTAATAGAGCATAAACCTATCTTTGAACTAAAGACTTAGCAAAATACACAAGAAATCGCATATCACGCTGCTTAAGCTTCTCCCTATGCTGAAGCAACTATCTTTCTGATGCCGAACTATGTTGAAACACCATCATGCTAAGCGCCATTATGCTTCGTTGCGTGATATAGCGTAAACAGAAAAAGCATAGAAATATTAGGCATCTGCATAAGAAGTTGAGGACTCGATACTATGCGCCCCTTGGTGTTGCCCAATCTTCTGAATTCTAACATGCGCCCTTGCTTGAATTGCAAATCTTTGCCTGAGGCCGACTCGCAATTTTTTACGGTGTTTCAATGGCCCCTCTTCACTTATGTATTTATATGTATGCATCATATATATCTATATAACGGGGTGGAGGTTCGAGAGTTTTTTTTCCTTCAATTTTAAAGAGGACTATGTCAAAACATGAAAATTTTTAAAAAATATTTACCCCTAAGACATATACTAATCAATTTAGAACTTTCTAGCTCACCATTACCTACCAAAATCAAACTCATAATTTGGAACTTTCAAATCAAGAGTCTTACCACTTGAAACTCAAAAAAATGATTATAAGTACACCTAAAAATTAGAACCAAAAGTATATGTAGGATGTTGGAACCCTGAAATAATTGTAATATATGTACACATCAATATATATAGATTAATTAGAACTTTATAACTTAGGATTGCCCACTAAAATTGAACCCATGACTTAGAGCTTTCAAATCAAAAATCTTACCGCTAGGCTAGAATCAAAACTATATGACTATATGTTCCCCCCACATATATAGCAAACACAAAACTTTTATATAACTTAAGTATAACTTTTATACCTCAAGATATATAGTCTAATTAGAACCTAATAACTCAATGCTTACCAAAATCAAACTCATGACTTAGACCTCTCAAATCAATAGTTTTACCACTAGGCTAATTGATGAGTGGTGAAGGTACCCCTATGCTCAACCATATGAATCACGAAGAATTCATGCATGATCCAGTCGAATTCCGTGGACTCTATGTCTTCCAGTATACTAGTTGTATAGGAAGTGAACTCTTTCCTAATGATCATTCGTTGTCTTCTCAATTACACTTGTGATGTACAAAGGTATGGTTAAATGTAGTCAAGGCATATGATTTTTATTGTTTTATGTTTTATGTTCCTTGGTACTTAAATAGAGAGATGTAGTATTTTAATAACTAATTTAATTCAACTACTTAACTATTCTCTAACTAGTCCTAACATAAGCATCCAATCCCACTTTTCGTACATGTCTTGAACCCATGTATCCACTGCTGGGTTACCAAGTGCTATGCTACTAAGTGCACCAAGCAAAAATGTTGCTAGGATTACCAAGCAAATACATGTTTACACTTGAAGTGGTCATACTTATATGTTTAATCTATTTAGCTCAAACAACTAACTAATTGCTTAAAGTTTAATTTAGCTTAATTAATTGCATATTTAATGAAAACAATGAACGCATAAATAAATTATTAATCTATTCTAAGTGCTGCAAGGTTTGATCAAAAGGCTTGTCTTTGTTATCATACACATTGGTGTGGTTTAGGTACAACAATGCTCAAATAAAGATCCATACACTTTCTACCTCCTGTTACAAGCACTCAAAGAAATATTTTAACTTTCAAATGGAAAAACTACAAGAGCTCTGCTACTACTATGACTTGTTGCTCATAAATATGGCTGGGAGCTTGTATTTATAGTTTTTGCTCTAAGGCTGTGTTGACAGGGCCCCGTCAATGTAGCAAATGGTACATCAATGCGGCCCCGTCAATGGGACAACACCAATAAACAGGGCTCCATCAACAAGGCCACATCAACAGGGGTCCAATGATGTGACACTTTAACGCTTCATCATATCCCCACTACTGAACGAAAACTCATTCTCGAGTTCTCTTACAAAATTGGAAAGGTATGGGATTATTAACTGACTCTTAACAAAACAAACTAACTTGACAAAATTGAGTGCCTGAGTGTATAAATCAATAAATTACAAAAAAATTGTGGTGTTCACAACAAAAAATTGAACACCATTACATGACTACACAAAAATTGGACAACACATCCTCTAGTGGCATGAAGGTGATGGAGAAGATCAAACAATCCAGGTAGAGAAGGCTCTTGAGGTTTTGAAGGACCTTCACCAGCTTTGGGCACATGCGGTCGCTAATGCGGCAGTGGCTATTTTGCTGCATCTACAACCTTTAGTGGAAGGCAAAAGGCATCTAGTAATGCCTTCATCTTCTCCTCCTTCCTTTGGGGATCATTTATAGTTTACAAAGCATCACCAATGTGGGTTGGAATAGGGATATCCCACGGACAAGACATTATCGGGAACATCTCCTTTACATTGACAAACCAAGCAATGAACTATTTGTGTTCGATGTCAAACACCCTAACTACATTTTGTAGCTCCTGGTAGTTGTTCATCCTCATGGCCAAGTTCTCCACAATTGATTGTTGATCACTGAATTGTGCCTTGAGAACTTCAAGTTCAACATTAGCCGCCACAATCTTATCCTTGGTGTCCTTGTGGTGCTTGAACTTAGCCTTGTACAACAAGTATGAGTTGGCCACATGTTTCTCGAGCTCTGGCTACAACCATCTAGCAGTCAACATGGCTAGATTTTCGTAATGAAGATTAGCGAGCTCCATGTATTTTTTCATCTCCCTAATTTGCAACTCCTTTGTGTGGATTTTCACCTTGTTATAGACATCTATCCCATCAACGATGGGTTGTCAAACTTCTCTACCTTGTTGGAGTTGCTAGAGGGCTTTATTCATTTTTGTCTTCATCAACTAAATGTGTTTTTCATTTCCTTCTTTCTATAGAAAGACTTTTTCTCTGTAATGGTCCTTGACTCTCTCAAATTTGAGAGCCTCTAATTTCTAGGTAATTACCTTGATTTTAATTTTCTAGGGAAGAGTGTGGACTTCCTCCATGGAGAGATTCCTATTTTCTATTGCCAGTCTCCTTAGTTATGTGTTTGCTCTAGTTAGTTGCTCCTACTGTTGATGGATGAAATCTTTTAATTATTACTTGTGCTCGTCAACATTCCATAGGTGCTGATTTTTTGTGGTTAACTGGACATTCTCCTGGCAGGTCTAATCCAAGGCCTTATGAATCTTGTGCTATGTGGCATTTGCTAAGGATCCATAGAACATCGTCATCTTCATTACACCCTCAACCCCTTTGAGGTTGGTTTAAAGCTATTCCATAGCTTCATCTCTTATTAGTGCTCGGTTGAGAAATGCAGGATCGGAAATCTGGGCTCTTATTTCAACAACTTCCATAGCCAAGCATTTGTTTAGTTGTTTGGCTATTTTGAGTTACCCCTCTAAGATTACATTTTTAACCCTTGCCTCTAACAGCTCTGATTGGGTTGCAATAATGTTGTTCAGAAGGTCAAAGACATCTAGAAGCTGTTGCCCTATTCCCACTAGTCGATCCAATAGTTTTTCATGCTACGCTATGTTTATTCTACCACTTGTAGTTCCTGCAGACATCTGCACATCTTTGAGAGCAATGATGTCTGGTGTAGATACTACAAGTGTGTTGAGCATATTGGCAATCCTATTAGTCACCACTTTTGTTGCTATCTCTTACCCTTGGTGCTGCATCACTAATACCGTTGTTTCTTCATCCTCCTCCAAGCACACTGAGAAGGTTGCAATGTTCCTAGAGATTTCTGAGAGTGACTGTTGTTCTGTAAGAGATACTATGACCTCTTTGGTGCTTGAATTCGACCTCATAGATAGATGTATTCTTTAAGCTAAGAAAATGGACCTACCTCCAGCCATCAAACTAATTGTTCAAGCCACCTTATTAAGGTGACTCATTACTACTCTATATACAGATGGGTCCCCACCACTTGTGCCTACTTGTTGCTCTTATTCATTCAAGAGCCATTTCCAGTATTCGCACAATTTTTGGGTGATTAAAGCAATGTCTAGCACTTTTGTCTAGGTGGTAGGTGGAGGTGGTGGTCGCTAGTCCTCTTCTTAGATAATGGTTGCATGTGTCTTATCTTTCATCATGTTCGTCTAATTGGTGACCGAAACAATTTTGACTGTATCATTGGTGTAACAAACTATCCCTCCCCTTCAACAGAGTTTCCTGATGAGGCATGGAAAGGGAAGTGCCTTCCTTCTGCATTCATTTTCTTTAAACCTCTTCATTTTTAGATAGATCAACTATGGAAGGTTGATTAGGAATCTCCCACTCAAAGAAATGCATGCTTAGGCAGAGAAGGCAGTGATTTTTCTTCGCCTCATTGTCAGATTGAGGTGGAAGGCTACAATCTTGTAGTGGATCCTCTCTACTAGTGTGAGCATTTCAAACTCCTTGTAGTCGACACCATAGCACCGCTAAACCCATTCTTTCTTGATGTTGGGATCTACCTACATTGGGATCTCAGCATAACTTGCCCCTATTTTAGGAAACCCAAGCATTGCAGTAATGGCCTGTGCCGAGTAAGACACTGAGATATTCTTGATTTTCACTGTTGATCTGGGCTACTTGTTGTTCCAGAATAGGAATGTTTCTCCCATGTACCACTCCCTAGTGGAAGTGATGATTGACCACATGGGAGAGGCCTTCAACTAGTCCTACACTTATTTTGGTGAATGCTCTAGTAAAGACCAAAGTTTAACTCTTGGAGCATCAATTTTTGGACCTCTCTTGATTTGATTTGATCTAGGTAGGCCTCTATTAAGGTCACCTCAAGATTTACTGGTTGTGCTAGTGCATCATCTCGATGGAAGTGTTTTGTTGTTGCTATGGGTTCCAAAATCTATCGAATATATTTCACTTGTACCTCTTCTCTAAGAGGACTTGTTGCATGAGTTGCAGCCAGTTCTTCCTAGGGCTATTCTTGGCCCCTTCCCGTTCTAGGTCCTTTTTTCCTTGGTTGGAACGGTCTGACTTCCTACGTGTGCTTTCCTTTTGGTATCATCTACAGTCACAACACATCCATGAATTAGTAGAGATAATGTGTAACCTTAAACTTTGAATACCTTCTCTTGTTAGTTAGTTACACTTTGGCTAAGGTTGGACCATGGAGAATTAATTATTTATTATCATTATCATCGAAGCTCATTGAAAAGGTTTAACTTTTATAATTTGGTGTTTCATAGTTAATTTTTCAGTTCAACCTTTCTAGGAGTTAGAAAAAAAATGCAAAAACGTTTTTGTTAAAAATAGCACATTTGTGGTTTCCACGATGAAGAGCTTACCTTTGGTAGTGATTTGGATAAATGGTTTGTAAGTTATGGGCTTTGGAAAGTTATAGGCTCTAAAAAATTGAAAAACTCCTTTAGTGTTTGTGAGAAAATCTAAAATTTTCAAGTGGGATCGTACCTATTTATAGTATCTTTCCCTTACATTGATAGGGCCCCGTATATGGGTTTGCTCCGTTGATGGGGCTTCGTATATGGGGTCCATCAACAAAAATTTTCAAATGTCAATATCTCAAAAAATATGATAAATTTTTCAAAGAAATTGGGATCCATGGAATCCCAAAAAGGCCAAGAATATGAAAAAATCATTGAAGAAGATCTTTGAAAGCTCAAAAATTAAAAAATTTGATGGAGGACCTATTTATTAAACAAAATAGGTAAATGAGCACATGGTTTGATGTAGAAGATGGGTGTACAAAAGATTCTGTTTACAAGAATGCCTAAGGATAAGGTACTTAACGAACCCGACCAAGAAATATGCAAGTGGATCCTCCCCATGGCAAACACATGCCTTGTTTGCCCTTGCATAACCTCAACCTAAGGAGTCCGTGGGCCCCATAGATGATTAATGGTCTTTGCAATTAAGGACCAACATCTAGAAGATTCTACCTAAGAATTCAAATATGTCAAACCAAGACACAAAATTAAGTACGTGGACACCAGCAACGAGGTGAATTATGGTCAACATAGATGGATGATAGAGAAGGTGGAATGGAATTCCAAACTAAGGTCATAAGAACTCCCTTGTGAAATTTGTGTTTAAAATGACCTGTGAAGATTCATCTTTAGTCCAAACCAAAACCAACCTCTTTCAATGACTTCGCATCACCACTCTAAGATCGATCCACCCCCTTGAGACACAAGAGTGCACCCACAAAACAATCACTGCTCCATAAAGAGGAGAAAAGAAAAGGAGGAAGTGAGACAGGGCCTTAATTAGAGGGGATCTTTAGGCATGGGTAACATGTCTTTCTAATCCCATAACTAGTACTTGTAGCCCATTTATTCGTCTAAAGGGTGTGCTTTGAATTTACATCATGTTTTCTTTTTTCTTTTTGGATGGGAACCACACCATGTAAAGACTTTATTTGACTTCCTGTATTAGAACATGGAATGGTAAGAAGTTAATGAAAAATACTCAAGCACCCAAGTAAGTAGAAGAATACAAAGAGTACTAAGTTCCCTTGAAGTCACACCCTGTACAAATCTTTGAATCCTTCCAATTCTAGAAACTACCAAGGTCATCAATTCATTTAAGTTTATTTAATGAAAGGGATCTCAAACTTCCAAAATAACAAAAACCATAGAGTTTGTAAATGAGTGGATGTCATGAACTCACTGCCTGTTCGATGAAAAAGAAACCATGACTTAGTAATCAACACAAAAATTTAAAAATAGAAACCAGACACTAGTAAACAAAACATAAAGCACAAACCACCATTAATAATAGCTACAACACCATTGTGTCCTGTTGACATAAAGCACATTTTATTAGCAAAAATTTGAAAATCTCACTGAAACAAAAAAAAAAGAAATTATATAGGAAAATGTAAAAATATTCATGAAAGACTTGATGGTGTAAAACAAAAAATGATGTAGAATAGGAAAAATATTTAAAATCAAAAATATGTAAAATAAATAACTTACAAAATAAAAAATGTGAAAAATAAAAAATAGAAAAAGTAAGAAGCCATGTGAATGATTTAGCATGGATGGCCATCTCCCCATGACTGAGTTGGAAGGAGGAGATTTGAAAAATTGAGCATGGTTGTCTATTCGTTGAGGTATTTATTGTATTGGCTTGCCTTGGCTCATGAAAAAGCTTCACTTGTTGGATGTTGACCAACTGCTTTTTATTTAGACTCTCAATTTTGTATATGGTCATGACCTCAGAAAAAAAGGTTTTAGCACTTATGTAAGGTCCCTCCCACAATGTTTAGAACTTTGTTTTCTGGGGTACATGTGTGGGGTTCTAGTATAAAACCTTACCTCTCGATTGAAATTTTACTTTTCATATTTTGAGGTCATGACATTGCTTGTTGAATGCCCTATCCACTTCATTCAAAGATACGACCACTAATCAATTTTCATCTAGCACGTTGAGGTTGATCAATATTTCTTTTTGTGCTAAGCTCAGGTCAAGATTCAATTCACAAGCTATTGAGAGTGTATGGAGGTCAGATTAAATTAGAAGCATTGAAAGTTTTTCGTACACCAGCTCATTGGGAGAGTAGCCAATAGGAAGTTTCCATGTTGAACAATAGGCCCAAAGGATATCGTTGAGTTTTGTGCTCCAATCTCTCCTATATTTGCTTATGGTCCTTGCTAAGATTTTTGTGATCTCCCTATTAGTTGCCTCTGCTTGACCATTAGCTTAGGGGTGATAGCATGCTGTTAATTTATGTTCAACCCCCAAGCGTTGCATGGGTTTTTGAAAATTTGCACTTGTAAAATGAGTTCCATTGTCAGAAATTAGTGCACATGGCACCACAAACCTATTTACAACATTTCATTTTACAAATCTAACAACAATGGATGATGTACAATCAATGACAATTGCTGCTTCTGCCCATTTGATGCAATACTCGACTACTACGATGATATACGTCTTTCCATTGAACATGGGTGTGATGGGACCCATGAAGTTAATGTCCCATATGTCAAAGGGTTCTAGTGGTTGAATCCACTATTGAGGACCCTTCATTTGTGCGGTCATCCCACCATCTCTTTGGCAACGTTCACAAGATTGAATAAATTGGTGGACATCCCTGAAGATTGTAGACCAATAGTATCCTACCATCAGGATTTTTATGGCCATGCACCTCCTTGCATAGTGGCCTCTACAAGGGCCTTCATGAGCATCCTAGAGAATGCATAGTTGATCCACATTAGGGACACACCAACAAACCAGACCGTCAATGCATACCTTGTAAAGGTGTCCATTAATTTCCATGAAGTACTCTACCCGATGATGAAACTGTTGTTTCTTCCTAAAGTCCAGACCTTGTGGCATCTCCTGAGTGAGAAGGTAAGTGAGGATGTCATCATACCATGTTGCTTCTACAAGCATTTGTCCATTTATTGCTCCTCTTTGTTATCCCATCTTAATTGAGAGAGATCATCAGTGACCACATTCTCAATTCCTTTTCAATCTACCATTGTGAGATCGAATTCATGTAAGATCACAAGCCACTGTATGATACTGGGGCTCACCTTCGGCTTGTTCATTAGGAAGCAGATGACACTGTGATCTATGTGCACAAATGCTTTATAGCCAAGCACATAGTGCCTAAACTTTTCAAGAGAATACACAACTACCATTAGTTCTTTTTTTAGTTGTGGTGTAATTCAACTATGCACCCACAATGTTTCAGCTCATGCAGTGGATGTAATATGGATGTTTCTTATCGTCCAACTATGTAAGCACAACTCACCAACCATAATCAGAAGCATCCATCATTATGTGAAATGGTTTAGACTAGTCTAGTGCATGTAGAATTGGAGTTTCTACAAGGTTGTCCTTTAATTATTGGAATTCATGTTCACACTCCTTGGTCTAGATGAATGGAGCATCTTTCTTCCTAAGCTCAACCAATAGCTTTGCAAATTGACAGAAATTCTCTATGAATCATCAGTAGTAGCCAATGTGTCCAAGGAATAATCAGACATCTTTAACTATCTTTAGTTGGCATGTAATTCCTTGGATGATCCTTATCTTTTCTAAGTCTATCTCAATCCTTGCCTCATTAATTCTGTGCCCTAGTACTATGCCCTCCTGAACCATTAAATGAATTTTTGCCAATTGAGCATAAGGTTTGTTTCGACACATCTTTTTAATACCTGCTCAAGGTGGTCTAAGGGTTACTCAAATGTAGCCCCATAGGTAGAGAAGTTATCCATAAAGAATTCTACCCTGCTACCAATCTGCTATTGGAAAATACTAAGGGTCAAGTGTTGAAATGTTGCAGGGGCATTGCATAGACCAAATGGCATCTTACAATATGCAAAAGTCCCCCAGGAACAAGTGAATGTTATCTTGGCCTGATCTTCTAGTGCAATTTGGATTTGGTTATAGCCACTATAACCATCCAAGAAACTATAATAGTAATTCCCAGAGATGGTGTCCAATACTTGGTCCACAAATGGCAATGGGAAATGATCTTTAAATTTTGCCATGTTCAACAACCTAAAGATGATATAGATCCACCACTTGTCATCTTTCTTTGACACAATTACAAGTGGGCTAACCCACTCAGTATCTGCGATGGGATAGATGAACCCCACCTTGAGGAGTTGTTTTAATTCCTCCTTAACGATATGCTTCAGTTTGGGGTTCAGTCACCTTTATGGCTGCCTTCTTAGCTTCATGGTTGGGTTGATGTAGATGCGATGTTGGCATATCCTTGGAT
This sequence comes from Gnetum montanum, assembly GCA_015680685.1. Lineage (NCBI taxonomy): Eukaryota > Viridiplantae > Streptophyta > Gnetopsida > Gnetales > Gnetaceae > Gnetum > Gnetum montanum. The sequence continues at coordinate 25,248 of MNCI01007527.1, forward strand.
AAATTCCAATCAACTCAGGATATGATCAAGTAAAGGTTGTTGGCCATTTATTAACCACCATTAACAACTTTTCTTTTTGTTTAAGAACAAGTTTGGAATTAACAATAACCGACTTGCCATTGTTTAAAAATGTATACTCCACGTCGACTGGTAGAGTTTTTAACTCTAGGGGCTCCTGCTTGAAATTAATAGGGATTTCCAACTCTCCCCAATAGGTATCATCATTTTCATCATTGGAGAGTTGGTGATGAACTTGCTCAAGTTCATCCATGCCTTCGACATAAGCACATTTCAAGCTCTCAGTTGGTTCCATGCATAATATGTTGCTATCAAAATCAGTTGTCAGCTACTAGGTGCCCTCCTACTTTGTGATTGCTACGTACAGGCACTTTTGGATATTTGTGTCTTGTGTACACTGATTGCATGCTTTAAAGTATGTACTTTTGATAGACTAGATTTTCTACATGGAATTGCACCTATTATTGTTGTACATGATGCATGAAACACACTTCTTCTCTAGTTGTCCAAATTCATTTTCCTTGGAGATTTCCAAGGAGAGGTCCCTTATACCCATTTGCGCATCAATCGTGCTTAACCATGCCCTTCCCATAATGATGGGGAAGCCACCTTTGTAGTTCTCAACCTTGATTACTAGAAAATCAATAGGATAAGACCATCCATTAACTATTGATGAGACACGACATGCACAGTGCCACGATATTGCGTACGCGATATTGCGGCCGCCGCGATATCGTGTCTTTCCCTGCGATATCGCGTACGCGATATCGCGGTCCGCCGCCATATCTATAAATAAGAGGTGGCACTCCCCTTATTCCCCAATCTTGGCTAGAAGTAGCGAAGCTCTGGCAGATTGATCACTCCAGAGTTAGAATTTTTCCCATGTGCCTGCAGTAGGAGTCCTAGAGTCAACGGCTCTTTATTCGAGCAGCTTGTAACCTGAACCCAAGTTGTGTACGGCAATAAAGACAAACTCAATTGGATAAACCTTGCAGTACATGGTTTTATTTATTGTTATTTATTTACTGCTTTCCTAGTGCGTACAAGTACGACTTGATTACGAGCATCTACGGATGTGTACGGCTAATCAAGGAATCGACTACTTGTCGCAATGCGTGAGTACGACTTAACTATGAGCATTGGTTGCTTGGTAACCCAGTAGAGTATTCCAGGATCTACGCTTGGTAATCCCAATGGTAGTCCAATGTGTACGGCTAGTTAAGAAATCGGCTACTCATCGCTAGGCTAGAACGTGTGATAAGTACGACTTGGCTACGAGCATCCACGGATGTGTACGGCTAGCCAAGGAATCGGCTGCTTATCACACTTA
>MNCI01007527.1:32299-45593 GCA_015680685.1 Gnetum montanum
TTACGTGTGGTGATCCCAGTAACGATTAGCGTTTGGTAGCCACAGTTGCATAGTTCAGGGTGTGTCCGGTAAGTGGGAACGGATGCTGACGCTAGTTAATTTAGACTTAGGACATTAGTTAGAGTTAGTTAGTCTCTCAACCCTTTCCCTCATAGCTTAGGAGATAAACCTGAAAATACCAAAAAAATCATATACCTCAGACTTGCTTAACCATACATCGTGACACTTACAAGCAAGCCTGGGAAGACAATGAACGATTAACCCCAAGTGTTTCTTGTGGTGTTAAGGCATTTAGTCTGCGGAGTTCGACCGGATCGCGCGTGCACGCTCTTATTCGTATGGTTGAGTGTAGGGGTACCTCGCCACTCATCAACTATCATCATAATGTCCTCCACTAACCCCAAAGGGACAGTGATTGATTGGTCTACCAATTCTAAATAGATGTTTCTCTTCTTGAGAGGTGGTAGGTTCTAAGCCTTGTACATGTCATGGAAGATGAAATTGACATCAAAACTAGAGTCAAGAAGAGCCTTGCATGGCTCATGTCCAACAATCTGCAAGTAAATAAGAGGACTTCCTGGGTTAGATCTTTTCGTGGGAAGGTTGCCAACATTGATCTAATTGGAAACAGTATGAGTTAGCATCACAATGCGGATCTGAGGCGATGTTTAGTTTGAAGAGTGCTCGAATATGTTTGATGCAGAGGATGAGGGTGCTAGAGATACAAGGAACCCAACCACATTAGGTTGTGAGGGTTTGGGACTATTGGGTCAAAAAATTGGTCATTTCCTAGAACAATTATTTGAACCACTTAGCTGGAAGGCCAGTTGTGAATGTATAGCCCTCATAGCATTTCGTTGTTGCGGCTATGTGGAAATTTTGCCCTACATGGAAGAAACATGAGGTAATTAGGTATAGGGTAAAGGGATGTGTGCAGATGGATTCAGAGGATGGTATGGATATGGGTGCTTCCCTCGAGTAGATGGTGAATGAGTTTGATGGTACTTTGGAGGGTAATAGTGATGTTAGAATGAGGCATGACTTGCAAAGCTTCATGGAGAAAGGGTTTGCTGAACATAGTACCCATATGTAAGGATACTACTGTCTTGGTGGTGGCATTTCCCACAATTGTGGTTGATGCCACTATTGGTATTGCTTATATGGTTGTGATGAAGCTTCACTTAGATAAAGCTTGTTGTTGTTGGTGTAACTACCTCAAATTGCCTTGAGAATAAGGCAATTGTCTAGGTGCTTGGCTACGTGCCAATTGAGGATTCAATGTGTACACCCTAGACTCTTATAAGTGTGACACCACAAGGCAAAAACCCTTCAAATGCTCATATTGACAAATGTCATAGCCAGTATCATCATTAGAGTTTGCCGCCACAACTTCTTCTATTGTAGCAACTTTGCATGTACCTCTCTTATAGCCATGTTTAGCTTCTTTTTGCCTCTTACAATCATGATCACTATTTTGCTCTTTGGATGCTTTAGCAATCTTCACAGCAATTTAGAATTTTTCATCCAAAGAGTACCAGAATTTGTCAACCTTTGCCAAAATGTCTAAAGAAAATTTTTGAATAGGCAAGGTTTTCCTAGTTACTACTTCATAAAGTGGTGACTCCTCATCATAGAATTAGACCTCCCTTTTCTTAATGGAAGGGTTCCTATTATATTATTTTGCACTTTCCCTTTTTTGCAACTCACCTTCTTATTTTGCTACCTGCTTTATCAGCCTTTGGATTTGATGAGCCCTTAGTTTAGACAGTCTCCCTTAGGCATAAACCCCAAGAGTTCTTCTGGTTTCTATTGTGAGCCCATCTATAATGTGGCAAAGTTGTTCCCTCTAAGAATAACCATGGCCAGGGCATCGATGTATGAGAGAATAATATTTGCCTATGGTAGCATCCAAGGGTTCATGTGTTCCTTGTTTCTCACCTTAGATTTACCTTGTCAAATTGGACACTCTAGAGTATGTTTGGTATTTATCATTGAATACCCTAAGCATTGTACTCCATCGACGGATATATTCTAACTCCAAGGACCAATACTAGTTTTCTACCTCTTTGATGAGTGTCCTGGGGAATAACTTCAATTTTTACCAATCATTCTTTGTTGTGTAAGGCATAGGCATTGTGAAAGGCTTGTAGATGGTTTTGCAGATTAGAGTTATATCCCCCCCTCAAATTTGGCGATATTGTTTATGTCTAAGCACTTGATCCAACTACCTTTCACATGCCTAGTTGGGATTTTGATTACCTCTGCAATGTTAAGTATGCTTCAAGTTACCAAAAAAAAACTCATCATCATCATTATTTCATTGTCACCAATGATGTTCTCTCTTACCCTTTCATTCATTATGGGATTTGTGATCAATATTGTTGTCCTGTTGAGCACCTCCATCACAATTATTCTTTCTACGACATCTTTCAAAACCAAAAGAAAAGGATGCAAATGAAGAGGATGAAGAGGAAGAAGGACTATTACTATCATGGTGTCTACCAACTTCCCTTCGGTTGTCACGGCCACCCTCATTGAATTTCTTATTATCTTGATGCTTGTCTAATCCCTTGCCTTGACTACCATCTTTTCCTGAATCCAGATTGTCGATTCTAGACCATAGGTTCAAGGTCACACCCCCATCATTAGTAACCAAGGGTGGAGAATTGTCATGTTAAGAGCCCTCATAGGGAGGGTCCTCGTTGTCATCTTGGTTTAGCAGAAATAAGGGATTGGTGAAGTGCTTCCCCTTCACAGCCTCATGATGCTTCTCTTGATGCTGATCACTCCTATGTTGTGTGTCAATGGGATAGTAGTCCTGATAGTCGTAGTCATGCATAACATACTCTTCTTGAAGATCGTGAATGCCTAACTTCTTAAGAGTTCAAAATAGCATCATGGGCACAGATCGATTGGGGAGCATTATAATGTTGCCCTCCATATCACGTCATCACAATTGCTCATCCTGATACAAGATGAAGGTGATATCAGGAACATACTCATCTGGATGAGTATATACCACCTTGTACTATTGTGGGACCGATGATTTGACATCTTCATGTCTACGAGAAGAAGAAATTTTGCAAACAAGAAAAATATTAATGTGCTTTTGTAATTATATGTCGTGTGAGAGTGATGTTGACCTTGGGTTCATCCAACGATATTAATAATGTTAACTAAACCTAGATAGCACACGTTTCAACAAACAAAGTCCCTGGCAATGGTGCCAATGATGAGTAGTGAAGGTACCCCTATGCTCAACCATATGAATCACGAAACATTCATGCATGATTCAATTGAATTCTATGGACTCTGTGTCTTCTGGTGCACTAGTTTTCTAAGAAGTAAACTCTGTCCTAATGGTCATTCATTGTCTTCCCAATTACACTTGTGATGTACAAAGGTATGGTTAAGTGTAATTGAGGCATATGATTTTTATTGTTTTATGTTTCTTGGCACTTAAATAGAAAAATGAAGTATTTTAATAACTAATTTAATTTAACTACTTAACTATTCTCTAACTGGTCCTAACATAAGCATCCAGTCCCACTTTCCATAGACATCTTGAACCCACATATCCATTGCTAGGTTACCAAACGCTATGCTACTGGTACACGCACCAAGCAACAACGTTGCTGGGATTACCAAGCGAATATGTGTTTACGCTTGAAGTAGTCATACTTATGTGTTTAATCTATTTAGCTTAAAAAACTAACTAATCACTTAAAGTCTAATTTAGCTTAATTAATTACATATTTAATGAAAATAATGAATGCATAAATAAATCATTAATCTATTCTAAGTGTTGCAAGGTTTGACCAAAAGGCTCATCTTTATTGCTGTACACACTAGTGTGGTTTAGGTACAACAGTGCTCAAATAAAGATTTGTACACTTTCTAACTTTTGTTGTGGCCATTCAAAGAAATATTCTAACTTTCAAATAGAAAAACTGTAAGAGCTCTACTACTACTATGACTTGATGCTCATAAACATGGCTCGAAGCTCGTATTTATAGTTTTTGCTCTAGGGTTGCATTGACAAGGCCCCATTAACATAGCAAACACTAAGTCGACATAGCCTTATCAATGAGGCAACACCACATAAATGAGACCCCATCGATAAGGCCACATCAACGAGGACCTGTCGAAGCAACACTTTGACGCTTCATGACTAACACTTCATTTTTTGTATGTACCTTTATAACTCAAAGCTACCCACTAGAATTGAGCCTAGAGCTTGAAGTTTCTGAATCTCACCTACCTCAATGTTTATATAAGTAATTTATGGTATATCAATGTTACATTATACTTTATTGTTACTTCATTAGCGAGGAAAGCTCACTTTGTTAAAACATGTAACTTCTAGTTTGCAAGTAACTGGTTTGATTTTTAAGAGTTATAATACGATGTGGATGAAAGGAGGGTATCAAAATTTGAAATAATTTGACTATAGGTCATCACAAGCCAACATGATACATTAGAAAAATTATAAAGAAATATGGCAATACCTCATATATTTATCATCCACTAGCATTGCTCACTTAGTTAAAGCATGCAACTTGCTTTTTGCAAGTCTCAAATTCAAATTCAAGGGGTATGCTAAGATGTGTGCCACCTCGAGCCATAGTAAAAATATATATTTACAACATTGGAATCCACCTCATAATAGGTGTATTATCTATTAGTTAAGGCATGTGAATCTAGCAATAGGTTCATAAGGACAAAAATTTAGCAATCAATGAAAGGTGTAGGTGTTTTTACCACCTTACAAAAGGGGTGAAAAATACAATAATTATTTGACATAATAGGATATATTATGTAGTAACATTAGTCTACATTTGCTATAACATGGCCTCAAAAAAGTTTTTCTTCATTTTTTCTGTGTTTGCTCATTTGCCTCTTCTTTGCAATGAATCTTATGTTTCTTTAGTGAATCTATTTAGATTACATACAATGTTGCCAAGTTTAATAGTGATCCTTCTAACAAATCCACTTCTTTGCCATTTTACATGTTACGGAAGGATTTATATGAATCTATTACTCAAGAAATTTTTAGAATACATGTTTTTATTTAAATTCTAAGATACTTACCTCGTTTAAATTTAGTTTAAAAAGATTAAGGGTTAAATGATGTCCAAACATGTTATATGTCAAACTCATTTTTGTTTGTAGAGTTTGTTAATTCAACAATAGCTTCTAAGCTCCTTGATATTGGTATTTTCAATCATCATCATACTTTATTAAATATTTGAAAGTAAACTCTCTCTTTTAATTCCAAAATATCCTAAAATTTGAAAGGTTACTTATTCTGTTGAATTATCCAATCTTCTATTGATTCTGAACTAGCTTAGTTATATATATTTATAATATATATCTATAAATTGGCCGATAGAATCTTATAAGATTACAAGTAAAAAGTTCTTTGAGTAAAAAATTTCATGACTTTTGGACGAAGAACAAGATTTAAAAACCCAAATTTTCATGCCTTCTGGACGAAGAACAAGAGTTCTGTACCTTATTTTTCCTAAGGATGGGTTTTCTGAAGAAATAAATTCCATGAATTAGTGTATGCTCTCACCCTTAGCCAAATTTGTTGATGTGGGAGATTGTTGAGCATAAATTTGGCCGATAGTGAGAGCATACACTAATTCATGGAATTTATTTTTTCAGAAAACCCATCCTTAGGAAAAATAAGGTACAGAACTCTTGTTCTTCGTCCAGAAGGCATGAAAATTTGGGTTTTTAAATCTTGTTCTTCGTCCAGAAGTCGTGAAATTTTTTACTCAAAGAACTTTTTACTTGTAATCTTATAAGATTCTATCGGCCAATTTATAGATATATATTATAAATATATATAACTAAGCTAGTGATCGCCAGTCGTCTTCTGCTGCAGCGATGATTTAAACATAACAGATAGAAATATTATAAGACCATGGAATGCTTTATTGAATGATCATAAACATGTTGTAATACAGCAGAAATGATCAATGTACAAACTTCCGTAATTGAAAATGTATAGTTACAAATGATCTAACATTCAAAATGGTAAAAATTAGTTGACACAAAAGAATGAGATCACTCTTCATTAGATTTAATGCGTTGCTCTTCATCCAATCTCCTCTGAAGGTGCAAAGCCTTAAATATCTTGATATATCTTTTTTTGGAGATCAGAGGGAATATCTTCAAACAGTCAATACTCCTCACTCAAGATAGTGCCAAAAATGTAAGACCTGTTGTTTCTCTGCTACCAACATCTATACATGCTTTCTCCAATGTCATTCCTTGTGACTTATGTATCGTTAAAGCCCATGCTAATCTAAGTGGTAGTTGGGGAGATCCTCCATGTATGATTGGTGGAATGGGTACTTGTCGAGGATGTTCATTATCATATGGTACTCCAATATAGGAGTCAAACTCAACGATGACATACAGTGGTAACTGTGGAGGTTGACAGTGTGGACTATATATTATTTTCTTAATGACTCCACATGCACCATTAACCAATCCTACTTTTGGCCATAGATTAACAGTGAGCATAACCCTTGCATCCTCACAAATGAACACTACTTGGTCCAATTCTCCTTCTGAATTATCCCAAAATTTCACACCATTTGTCCTTCTATCTACTATGCACCGTGCAACTGGCTTATGCATTTTGAGCAATATTTTCTCATTATGCATATGCACTTTACCCTTTGTATCAAATAAATGCACAGAATCCTCAAATCCATCTCGCCCATCCAATGTTGATGGAAGTTGCATTCTCAGGCTCAAAAATTCATAATCCTCATCACTCATCTTTCCTTCTCGTATATTCATCAAAACTTCTCTAAATCTTTGTTGTTGCAAATCATCACCCCTTTGTCGATACACAGCATCCAAGGTTACAAATTTATTGAATGCCAACCACAAATTCTTCACATGCATCTGAGATGATAAGTACGGTATAACATCTTTAACAGGTGGAAGCTGTGCAAGATCTCCAATGAGTATCATAGATCTACCACCAAAGTTATCCAAACAATTATTTGGAAATATTTCCTTAAGCCTTCGGTCAATGCTGCTAAGCAATTTGCCACCTATGAAACTCATTTCATCTATAATAATATACTTCAAGTATTTGTATTTATTTTGCAATGATGACAAAGTTGATGTAGCTAATGGTTTGTAATCTCCGATTCCAATCTTCAACGCAGAATGTACTGTAGTTGCATTAATATTATACGCTGCAGCACCAGTAGGGGCGAGCACCAATAAGCTATTCTTTCCAGATGAGCAAGTTCGACTAAATTCTTTACGAATCGTATCAATGAGATACGATTTTCCTGTGCCTGCTGTACCTTGAATAATCATCAACAGAGGAGAAACTTCATCCATTTCGAATTGTTGCATATATAGATGGTCAGTGATAAGCATTTCTTCTGTTGAACTCCTAGAGAAGATATGTCCACCTGATTGTCGTTATTTCCTGAATGTGTTATTATCCCATGTGATCTATGACCATGGACAAAAGATGTAGCAATTTTTGCAACATCTTCTCCCGGATAGCTGGCTAACCATTCATTCTGTCTATCTTGATCTCTTAATCCAAGCATTTCGAGTTCACTTCGTTGAAAATGAGCTGATGTAAGTAGATGTCGATTTAGTACTTCAAAATCATATTCAACACCATCCTGTCTTTCCAGAATAATATATGTATATTGCCTCTCTTTCTTGCAAGCACATTCAAACTCTTCATCGAATGTCTCCTCTTCCAATTCATAGATGTGTCGAACCGAAATCCATTTTCGTTCAATTTCTTCGTCATTTCTTCCCAGATCATGTTTGACATCTCTAAAAGGATAGTGTAGTAGCAACTGTGCCCAACAGTAATCTATCCATTTCTCCACTCCTACTCTTGGAGCTACTCTAAATTTTGGAAATGTTCTTACAACAACTGGTCGTAGTCGAGGCTTCCACACTAGTAGCTCTCTCTTCTTTGAGATAAAGGTAAAATATTTCGTAGCATTCAACAATGAAACTCCTTCCATTTCTAGTGGTCTCTTTTGATATGCATTGATAAGGGTTGTATATGGTTCTGGTTCCTCATCTCCATCTACATCTGGTACAACTCTTTTATACATATCTCTAGACACATTTATAGTATCAAATTGTCGACTGCATTCAACTAATGGAAGTTCATATAGCATATGACAAACCTCCATGGCACCTATGTCTCTATCAGCTGCAGCATCCATCATCAGTCTTTTGTATGCAGTCAATGCATTTTCTTCAGGGTTTCGAGATTCAGCAATACGAAGTAATAAATCATGAAAGCATCTTGACTTCTTTTCAGATTTTGCCGCATATTTTGCAATATATTTAATAACAACATATTTGTCAAGGACCAGTTGAAAGTCTGTGTTTGCTCTCCATGTTTGAAGGATCATTCTATTATGAACATTCAACCTTGGATCATTTCTACGTGGTTCATATGTAACATGATTTTTGTTTTCTGGATCTTGAAAGAGATCTGATTGAGCTCGCAATGGCCATGGAACATTATACCTAAGGTATTAAATTAAAGTTATAAAATTATTTTCCTAGATATCATACATTCATGATGCAAATAAGAATATAGGTATTCAGAGAAATATAATTGTACCTGCAAACTTGCACATGATTTCGGATTCTTAAACATGCTCCTCTCTTACATTGTGTGTGTCGCTGAACTGAATTTAGGAGCTCATCATAATCAATGTCAAGATCCATAAATTGCAGTTGTTGACTTTGAATTTCGCATGGATGCCTGGGATTATTAACGCGTTGCATCTACAAATGAAAGATTTGTATAATTGTTATAATGAATCTTCAAAAAAACATAAACAATTTTCTAACATTTAAAATAAATATGTACAAATTCTAAACAACTTACATGATTGGATATTCCATCTTGATTGAATCTACTATTCCATGCATTTGTTATTGCATCAAAAAACTCTCTTGTCTTTCTAACTGCTTCTGGGTCATTCCAATCAAGTTCATCTATGTTTGGGGCTCCCTTGATCCAAAGAAAGCCATGGACATGTGGTGATCCCCTATGTTGCCATTCATATCTTGTCCAGTAATCAACCACATCAAATTCTTGAAATAAAATCATTTCTCGAAATGCCTTATGTCGAAGATGCATAAACTCAGCAACTATATGTGGGTTCTCAATAATATTTTTCATTTTCCACTCTCTTATCTCAGAAACATTTTGTGGGGGTTCTGTAGGCATTACCTTATATAGATCTGGCCAATAAAGATCTGCTGCACTCAGAGTAAAAAAAACAGTTGGTGCACCCAACTCATTTATCAAATCAAACAACTGTGCTTTGCATTTTCTTCAGTACGAAGGCGTTCCTCGTATCGTTGTTCCAAATCTCATCAAATTATCAACAAAATTATCTGATGGTGCATTTTGTAGTCCTTCACGTAATTCTTGGATTGTCAATGGTGTTTCTGTAATATTTTTTTTGAAGAATACCGATGTTGATTTCAGTGCACGATGTCTCATTATCATGTTATAAATGTGATACTTGAAAAAAATGAAAATAAAATTCCTATGTAATTAGTTCATAAGATGTCAAAAACATGAATGCTATTTAGCAATGTAAATGTAACTAATTTCTGATACTTGAATCTTTTATGACGTCCAAATCTACCATCTTTATATCGAAGTAGATGTCTAGCATATTCATGTAACATGACATCCTTGGACCTTCTTGCAAGGAAGTCACATTTTCCACGTGGAAACAACGTTGGAAATGACATTGGAAGCATTCCAACTGTGTTGAACTCATTGATGGGTGACTCTGAAAGTGTTGGCCATTGCGCATAATCTGAACTTACAACAGTTGGATTTTCTAACCAAGCTCTTACCAGATCAAGTTCTTTCCCTAGAAGAACTGGACGCGATGCTACTGATAATGTGTGTCTAATAATATTTTCCTCCTTTAAATCAACCAAAGGACCATCAAACTGTAATCTCATCTCACCATCCTCCTCAGACAATCTAATATAACGAATCCTTTCAAAAACATTAACATCTCCTGTATCAATGACATCATCCAAAGCATGCTCATCTATTTCTACATCCTGATAGAATGGATCATTCTGTTTCTTATACAATAAGACAACATACACACGCTTTTTATTTACAACAAAGTTATAGGTTGTTCCAATTTGATCAACCCGTCTTAGTATCAGCATTGGAATTTCATGAATCCTCAAAGGTAGCCTAGTTGCAATTTCAGATACATCTTGCATAAAACTGATGGTATGTCCTTTATATTGTCATTGACCTCCAATAGCATGCATAACTTGTAAAATAGGATTAATTCGTGATATAAGCATTTCTTCAACTTCTGATAGTTCTGATAAGATTATTGGTTGGGGTTCTGGATCCATATCATTATCAGCAGAAAAACACTTAATCTCTTCACCATCGTGATTCAAGATCCCCATTACTTTTTCATTTGCACACCTAGCACATGTTGGACCAAATCTTTGTACAGGTTTCATTAACATACTCAAAAAACTTTCATTGCAAATACCACATGATCGGGGAACACTAAACTTATCAACCTCGCTTGAAAATCTTGTTATTGCATGCATGATTTCTGTATTTGACTTATGAAGATTTGGATAAGATACCTGATTGTTCGTATGTTCAGAAGATATTTGTTGATGTTCCATTCGCAATCTTGGTTGACCTTGTTCCTGACCAAGTCTTGCAACTAAATCTAACATTTCTGCCACTTCTGCTTGTCTTTTTTGTTGTCTAAAACATTCTTGTCTTTCACGCCCTTGTGCACATCTTCGTTCCATAGTAACAATATCTATAGGGTTTATAAGTAATTCATCTTCGACCATCAAATCACCATGACCTCATCCATGACCACGTCCACAACCACGTCCTATATCTAAAATAACTTCTTGATGCAATCAAGGCTGATGAACATTTTCATCATTAGGAATGACTGCAAAGTGATTTTTGTGTTCATCTATGCATTCTCGTCCTTGTCCACGTCCACATCCACGACCTCTTCCTTGTCCTTGTATGTGAGCCATTCCATTCTGTGAAATATTATTATACAAAGTGACCTAATATGTTTAGCTTTATTAAATCAGACATTAAATGAATTTCATCCAAAACAAAAATAAAATTTCATCTACAAACCTCACTTCCTTCCACTTGTTGTTGCTGCATTTCTGCTCGATGCGTTCTTTGACGTAAGCGATGTTGTTCCATTCTTTGCAACTCCAAAGGATCTCCCCGTTCCCGAGCTTCTCTTCTTCGATCTCTGAGATGTTGTTGTCTCACTCGGTTTAACTCATGCACTCTATCACCTGCAGGATCTGTATTCACAAGAATGAGAATCCTTATATTGTATTAAGTGTTGTATTAAATTTTAAATAAAACCCAAATCTAAAAATAAAAAATTAATTATTTTTTTAAAGAAACCTAAGGCACCCAATATGTTTTTAAATATAACCCAAACCTAAAAATAAAAATTAGTTATTTTTTTAAAAAAACCTTATATAGTATTATGGATTGTATTAAATTTTAAATAAGATCCAAATCTAAAAATAAAAAATTAGTTATTTTTTTTAAAAAAACCAAAGGCACCCAATATGTTTTTAAATATAACCCAAATCTATAAATAAAAATTATTTGTTTTTCTAGAATTATTTGGGAAATAGAATTCCACGAAATATTAAGCTGAGTAAGTTTCGTATCCATCACTGATTTACAGCGCTTCAGTAGGTGCTCCTCCTGAATCCAACAATCCAATGCAAACTGTTCATCTAACGAGGCATATTTATGGTTTTTAACGGACACAACTTTTCGAAGGAGGACGCAACCTTTCTAAACAAGTTTTAGTCATGGCAAAGCATATACTTAAAGAGTTTCTCAAATTAAAATTAAAGAAAAAAAAGATAATTAGCTTAACACAAAGCAATGATGATCGAAGCAGCAACATGGATAGCTCAGGTGCCTACTTGTCTGCACGTCATACTTTGTGCTGAAATGCCATTACAATGAGCAAACAGAAAAAAGAAACATACACAAAGCACCACTAAAGTATGCCATGCCAGGCCATGCCAAAATGCGGTATTCCGTAAAAAATATATATAAATATAAAATCAAATCGTCAACATATTTTTATATGAATGCTGTCAATTTTATTACCAGTTCTTTGCTTTACGATTTTTGAAAAGAAATCAAAAACGCAGAGAAATAAAAAGAGATACGCTGGCACCTTCCCTCTGTGGATTTCAGAGACACGTGGCCGTGGCCACTCTCTGCCGACGTCAACAACCACTTTGATGCCAGAGTTGGGCCATAGCACGTGATGTCGTCGCTGACTGCGTCCTTCTCTACGGAGAAAAAACACTGCACCACATGGAATCGCATGATGCGATTGAGAACGTCTAGATCCAGCGGATTCCTGTTCTGTAGACGCTGCCCAATTTCGGCAAGGGTTAGCTTGGCCTTCGGACCCTCCATTGCGAGAATATCTGGAATGCCCACCATTAAGGTTGCCGTCGCTGTGAACGTTTCTATAAATGCAAAAATGAATCACCATGCAGACCCTCTACTTCCTCCTCCTTGCTTGCAGAGGCGGAGAAATGGATTACAGAATTCCATATATATTGGAGTATCATGTGTATGCGTATAGAAGCATAACCCTACCATGGATTTCGTGTTGTTCTGCGTTTCTGCATTTCTGTTTGCTACTCTGCACTCGGATTTATGGGCAACGTTGCGCATCTGCCCATGTACACCACTTTGTAGCACCATGGTATGGCTGCCACATCATCTGCAGATATTAACGTCCCTCTCAGGGTGATGGCCATGGCATATTCGCATTGTAGACTATGCAACATCGTGACATGGCTGCCAAAGATCCTGCAGTAGAGCAAAAGCTGTGAAGAGGGGAGGCTACGGCTTTGACAGATTTGCTGGTCTTTGTCGAAATAGAGGCCGTGGTTCTAACATGGTTTCAGCAGCATCGTTATGCATGAAGTAGGGTTACTGAAATGGCCAGTGTGAAATTTCAGCGTTATTCACAAAGTTGCGTTACCGAAATAGTGCATCTGGAATTTTACACGTCAACATTACACGTCAGCGTTATTCACAAAGTTGCGTTACCAAAATAGTGTATATGGAATTTTACACGTTAGCGTTATTCACAAAGTTGCGTTACCAAAATAATGTCTTTGGAATTTTACACGTCAGCATTACACGTCAACGTTATTCACAAAG
>MNCI01007530.1:600-13143 GCA_015680685.1 Gnetum montanum
TAAGTGTGATAAGCAGCCGATTCCTTGGCTAGCCGTACACACCCGTGGATGCTTGTAGCCAAGTCGTACTTATCACACGTTCTATCCTAGCGATGAGCAGCCGATTCCTTAACTAGTCGTACACATTTGACTACTACTGGGATTACCAAGCGCAGATCCTGGAATACGCTACTGGGTTACCAAGCAGTCAAAATGCTCGTAGTCAAGTTGTACTCACGGATTGCGACGAGCAGCCAATTCCTTGATTAGCCGTACACATCCGTAGATGCTCGTAATCAAGTCGTACTCGTGCGCACTAGGAAAGCAATAAATAACAATGAAATAAAACCATGTACTGCAAGGTTTATCCAATCAAGTTCATCTTTATTTCCGTACACAACTTGTGTTCAGGTTACAAAGTTGCTCGAATAAAGAGCCGTTCACTCTAGGACTCCTACTGCGGGCACATGGGAAAAATTCTAACTCTGAAGTGTTCAAACTGCCAGAGCTTCGCTACTTCTAGCCAGGATTGGGAAATGAGGGGAGTGTTACCTCTTATTTATAGATATGGTGGCGGACCACGATATCGTGTACGCAATATCACAGGGAAAGACGTGATATCGCGTACGCGATATCGCATGGGATGCGATATCGCAGCGGCCACAATATCGCGTATGCGATATTGCGACACTATGCATGTCGCGTCTCATCACATAACTTCAAAAGTGTGCAAGTTTTTGAATAATTAAAACCTAAGGTCTAATGTAGAAGATGGTGAAGAAATTTTTTGGAAGTTGAAGGATATTGAGATAGAGAAGTAGGAAAAATTAATTAAAATTAATAAGAAGTAGTTCCAAAATCATGCATAAATTCAAAGAACTCATCATTGACGTTCTAAAAGATGTGAAGGTCAATTCAAAGCCATGATTAACAAAAGTTATGCAAGTGGGTCCTTCCCAAAGCCAACTCCTCCCGCCCTTGAATAACCACTTCTATAGATGCCCATGGGTACCCTAGAAGTTAAATGTAGATCATGTCTTTGTTCTAAATAACATAAAATTACCTTGGTTGGGATGTTGCACTATAGTACATGAAATCATTGAGCTCATAATCACATGTAGTAGTGAGGCGAATGAATGAGATGAGAAGGAATTGTAGAGATTACGATCTAAGGTGTTTTACCATGTCCACAATAGGATTTTGTGTCAAATGTGATTAGAATTATCATCATACCTATCCATCCAAGTTCAAACCAATTCCATGCCTCTAATAGTAATCTCGCATTGATGTGTTCCTTCCTGTCTATCGCCATGAGTCCACAACCACCTCAAAGAACAATCACTTCAAAAAGAGAAGAAAAAAGAAGAAGGAAAGAAGGGCCTTAGTGATAGAGGCACCTTCAAGAATGGGTAACATGTCTTTATAGCCTCCTAACCAATGCTTGTAGCCCATTATTTCATCTAAGGTATGTGCTTTAAATTCTCATTATTATTATTTTTTGGATTTTACATTTTTATGATTTTGGAAGGAAATCATATAATGAAAAGACTTTTAGCTTCCTATTACTGGTCGACAATAGAGTGATGATACATTCCAGAAGGATTCATAAACCACATGAAGGAAGTTAAGAAAAGAATCCAACAAATCCCCTTGAGGTCACACCCTTTATCTTTACCACTTGATCATTTCCTCTTTCTTTAAGGTACAATGATCATTAATTAATTTTAGTTTTATGAAAGAAGAACCAAATCACTTTCATGATAAAAGACCTTTTCATTTAGAGAACTATAGGGATGGATGAGGTGATCTCATTTCTTTACACAATTACTCATTCAAATAGTTTGATAGCATATCACAAAAATCCAACATATAGTGTTGAATTTTGCATCATGACTGGCAATATTATTAACAAAAACATAAAATACATTTATAAACATAAAGAGAATAACTCAAGAAAGAGAAAAGTATAAAGAAAAGGAAAATAACAAGAAATGAAAAACATCTTAAGAATCGAAATTTTTTGGAAGAAATAAGAAAATGATAAAAAATGTTAAAACAACAAAAAAGGTAAAAAACACTTATTAGTTCTTGATTTAGGAGGGGGCATCTTCCCCACAACTAAGCGTAAAGATGGAACAAGAGCTAATAAGTGGATTGGTTGGTTCCATGCATCTTTTAAATAGTTTTGTACTTTCATTTTCAAGCCATTGGGTGTCTTCTAGTTTAGTGCCTACTACGTAGACTTGTTTTTGCTCACACACTTGTTCTTTAACTTTATGCTAGGTTGATATAGGGGTTGTGTTAATATTTCAAACTTCTAGCCCACATCTGCACCCTTTATTATTAGTGATGCATGAATTTTTTTGTCTCTCCATAGTGATAGGTTTATCTTTTATGTCTTAGGTTGGAGTGGTGATTGTTGTTGGCTTTTGTGTATGATTAGGAGATATCGTTCCAGCAAGGAAGGGTGTTGCATCAAATTGGCCTTATGATAGTTTTGATGTGCTAGTAGGTCTACAAGTTTTGCACTCATGTGAGGAAACCATCCTAAAGGAAGAACATTTTCAATTTTGTTGTTGAGATCTACTAACATTATCATTTTTGTGTATGTTCATAGAACAAGTGGAATTCTTTCATTTTATGTTGTGGTGCCAAACCTTCCTATGTTGTTGGCAATGACATATGATGGAGGGAAGTATGAGAATATTGAGGATATGATAGAGGATGAGAGGTGTGAGGTGGTGATTCTTCAAAAGATGTTGTGGGTTGATGATATTTAAGAGTGTGGTAGTGGTGATTTGAGGTAGAGGAAGTAGAACCAGTCAAGAAAATAAGTTTTTGAACATAATATCCAAATGGGTCTAGCTGGCAATAAGGGTAATGTTGGTTTGATGATGGCCTCCCCCATAATTTTGGGTTTTTCCATTGCAGTTGATAATAGTTTTGAGTCTGATAAGAAGTCCCACTAGGATAGTACAGTTGGTTGTAGAACTATTGATAATTATCTTGTGAGAAAGGTAATTTTGTAGGCATTTTCTCTTGTACAAACTTGGGATTCAAAGCAAAAGCCCAAAACTCTTGTATATGTAACATAATTAGGAAATAGCCCTTTGGATGATCATATAGGTAGATGTCACATCCATTATCCTCTGCTATGGTTGAGTCTATAGCCTTTTCTTTCATAGTTATTTTTCCTTTTTGTCGATAAGTGTTTCTAGATGTTTCTTAGTTCCTTTTCCTCTTCTTATTTTGATCACTTGATTCTTGTTGTGTTACTCTCTCCTCTATGGTTTTCACATAAGTTGTAATTTTTTTTTTTATCAACTCCCACATCTTATCTATCCTTACTTCAAGCTCATCGATAGACTATTATATTGACAAGGTTTGTTGTGAAATCACCTCATCAAGAGATGCCTCTTTTTCCTTATCATAGATATGAACTTTCTTCTTTTGAAGAGTTGGATCCCAATTATATTCCTTTACATTCTTTCATTTACATAGCTCTCCTTTTCTTGCCATTTTCTCAATTAGCCTTTTTATATGATGGGCTTTCAATTTAGATAACCAACCTTGGGCATAAATCCCAAGGGTCTTCCTTCATTCATTATGGAGCCCATATATGATGTGGAAAAGTTGCTCTTTTCGAGAGAAATCATGACCTAGACATCTATGTAGTAACGAATAGTATCTATCCAAGGCCAGATCCAAGGGTTCATGATTCTCTTACTTCCATCCTTGGATTTATTTTCTCAAGTTGAACACTCTTGTATAGATTTGGTATTTTTCATTGAAAAGGCTTAGCATTGTGGACCATTGATGGATTAAATCTAATTCCAATGATTTATACCAACTTTCAACTTTTTCAACTAGTGTCCTAGGAAAGAGCTTAAGCATTTGCCACTTGTGTTCTATATTTTTCAAGGCATAGGCATTATGGAAGGCTTGTAAATGATGTTTTGGATTAGAATTACAACCTCTCCTAAATTTAGAAATGGTTTCCATATCAAGCCATTTGATGTGGATGTCCCTTTAGTACCTTTGGGGTATTTGAATTACCTCTCAAATCTACATCATGCTCCTAGTAGCTAATAATGGTTCATCTATATCAAATATGTCATGATGATAATATATATTTCTATTTATCTAATTGTGATGATCTTACCTATGCCCATTTTGATGTCTTTGACTTTGCCCTTGGGTTTAATTTCTATCTTTATCTCCACCCCATAATGGAGCTCTATCTCTATACCTATGTTCATATTTATCAAAAGTAGATGTTGAAAGAGGAAGAGGAAGATGAGAAACTGGGAGAATCACCATGGCTCCTATATCATCCCTCGTGGTCCCTTGATCTATATTTTTTAGGATCAGAAGAGGTCCTAGGCCTTGAGAGGTCCTCCTTATTCTAGGACTTTCTCCATCTCTTATAGGATTATCTATACTAGTTGAACATAGGCCTTGCATGTTGTATGGGTTGAAATGAGCATATGAAATCCTTGCTTGATGTTCTTCACTCCAATTCTCTTTAGTATAGAACCTATCATTTCTCCTATGAGTGTTCTCATTATATGATGAATTATTGGTTTTATGTGAAGAAGACAAGTTTTTAACATGTGTAACTTAAAATAAAATATTTATATTTTCTAAAATATAAATTTTTAATACGTTTATAGTGATTTTTTATAATATAACTAATCTAGATAACTAACATCATCCCTAACAACAATGACAATGATGAGTGGTGGATACCCCTTATGCCGAACCATATGAATCACAGGCATTCATGCATGATTCGGTCAAATTCCATGGATGGAACTAGTTGTGGCATCTAGATCATTACATCTTGATTATAGTTCACTATCTTCCTACTTGGACTAGTGGTAACTTTGTTACATATGATTTAGTCTAAAGTGAGACATATGATTGTTAATGTTGTTTTGGCCTTATGCTACTCTTAATGATAATAGAGAAATTAATTATTTAATCTAATTAACAATGGAAAGTAAATTCTAAACTAGCATACTAGTGATGCATGTCCATTCCCAGCTTGTTGTACACATCCTAAACCTACATGTCCACTACTATGATTACCAAGTGCTATGCTATTAGGCAAATCAAGTGATAACGCTGCTAGGATTACCAAGTAAATATGTGTTTACACTTAAAACTGGTCACACTCATTTTGCCAATTGATTAACTTATATGAAATATAAATATTAACTAAGTACATGAAATGTAAATATTAACTAAGTACAGGGAAAGTAAATCTAATCTAAGTCAAAGTGCTATAATGAATAAGAATAAATCTTGATCTTATTTCCATTTATGGAATGTATCTTGGTATATTGCCACTTGAATAAGATGCTATACAACTAACTTAGATCCACACTATGGGCACTCATTGACTAGTCTCTAAGATTATGAAACAAAACTATAAGAGTTCGACTACTCTATTGACAAAAGAAATGTTAATACATGGAAAGAGCATGCATATTCATAAACAAAAACACATCCCACAATATCAAATATCCAATAATGTAGCACGTGTTCTAATAATGGGGCTAAGATATTGGGTAATATCTTAGCCATTGAAAAATGAAACATAATTCATCATAATCTCATGATTAGTTCATCCCTTATTAAAAATATCCTTAAATGAGATGATAAGGACCATCCCCATGATTTCCTAAATTCATGCTTATCTCTCCAAATCTATTCTTAGGAGATCAAGGCCTATATAATTGTAGTAGCATATATTTATTAGCAAGAGAATTTAAGAGAGTTTCATAAGAGTGTGTTTGTTCTAACTAAGTTATTTATTTCCTTTTAGCTTAGATCATAGATCCAAGTCCCTTTAGGTTTTTCACCTCCTCAGTGCGTTTGCCCTCTACTGGATCACCTAAGCCCTTTCATACTACCTTGTCCTCTTGCCACCACAATTTGCTCTCTCGATGTCATCCTTTACACCACCTATTATTTGCTTGCATGCTGCTATTTGTTATTACCTGCATGCTCTATCTACCTCTACTGATGTCATCTTGTCTATTGCCACATCTACCACCTACACCAAAAATTTCAGATCCACAGTGGCTAGAAGGATAATCAATTCTATGAGATCTTGCCTCCTTTAACCATCATCGATGCTAAAAGATCCTACCTCCTTTAGTGATTATTAGTGCAAGTAGATGCTATCTCCTTTGGTGGTTTTGTCCATCTAGAATTTTTTCGTTAATTGATAAGATATTTCAAAATCATCAAATAATAGAAAATTTGAATTTGATATTTAGGTAAGAAAAATTTAAATAATAAAATGCTATAAATTTAACTAACTAGTCAAATTGACATGTTAATAGAAAGTGAGATAAAAATTTTATAATTCAGATGCTCATCCTAGAGTAGTACTGGGATGGTAACCTCTCAAGAAGTTGTTAGGGAGTCTTATTTTTTGTGCCCAAAGTTTTGAACTTGGAAAGCCATAACTTTTGATTTTGAAAGCCTTTTTTGATGGATGAAGAGTTGTTTCTAGCAAATTTAGATCTTCCAAATGTACTAGAAAGTTAGATGTACTTCATTAAGCTCCAAAAATTAATTTTTAATCCTTGCCCCAACACTATGCCTCAAGATCCTTGGAAGCTCAATTTTGCATAACCTAAGCATATTGATGTCCATTATTAATATGAATAATCATTTCTAACTTTTTTCAACCTTTTGAATTCAACGGTGAGGTTACATTGATCATTTGAGAATCCAATAATTATGTGATAACTTAAATCATACCTTAAGAGATCATAACTTGAGATTGACTAACCATGTCTAACAACTTAATTATTGGAACTAACATATCAAACCTCTTGGGCCATCTTAGCGCTTAAGATTAAGTTCTTAGTTTATCTAGACAAATAGGCCTAGGTCACTAACCCCTAGTGTATCATTAGTTGCATTGTTGAAGTCAGTGTTCTAAGGGGGTAGAAAGATCATTAAGATTCTAGGTAATTATAAATTGATTAGTTGGTAAATAATAGTGGTCAAGAAGATATATACTAATTTAGCCTACAACTAGATCATGCAATAGAACATCATGGAGAATCATAATCTTGTTTTGAGAAGGTATATGATAGCCATGAAGAGAAATGGCATGGAAAAGAATTCAAGAATAAGAATGAAAGTTGCAGCATACAATGTGCTTACAAGGTCACTAGTTGATGAAAGAAAACATCCTCTATGTTCACCTTGGACCTTGGATTGGTATAAGTGTTGATACCGATACATCCTAGTATAATTATAAGATTTGAATGTTGATGTCTTATGTCTACAAAAATTCTTATCATGGGAATTCTTAGACTAATTCTAATCTTGATTTGAAAACGTTGGGATACGATGGTGTTTACAAGTAAAGAGGTTTTTTTGGAAGTTCTTCTTTTGATTCATACAAATTAATCTATTGCATGAACCACATCATGGATGGTTGTGCAATATTTTATAATGAATTCAAGTTTGAATTGATACAAATGTTTTAATGAAGGTTAAAAGATATGATGTTAAAAATTTTAGAACTTCAAATCATAGGGAAGAAAGAAAAATTAAGATTTTGGAGAAGCCACATATCCTTGGCATTAGTATTTAAAATCTAGTTATCAGAAAGATATGTATGTGTGGTCAACACATATTTAGTTTTCAAATCAACATGCCCAAATATTAGACTTTGTTAAGTGGCTTACTTGATTAACCAAATAGAGGAAAGTTTCAAGAAAACTAATGGGACACGATATTGCATGAGCCGCGATATTGCATCTTCCCCTGTGATATCGCGTACGCGATATCACGGTCCACCACCAAATCTATAAATAAGAGGTGGCTCTCCCTTGTTTCTCATTCTAGGCCTAGACCATAGTGAAACTCTAGTAGTTTGATCCCTCTAGAGATAGAATAATTTCCATGTGCTTGCAATAGGAGCTCCAAAGTGAACAGATCTTTATTCGAGCAAATATTGTACCTGAACACATGTTTGTGTACGGAAATAAAGAAAAACTTCTTGGATAAACCTTGCAGTGCATGGAATAGGCTAAATAGGATTTTATTTATTGTTATTTATTTTTTATCATTTAATCACTTTATTAGTCATTAAATCTCTCTCAACCCTTCTCTCCTAGTTAAGTGCCTCAGTACAACCACTTTGAGCACGTGCATTACGCTTGGTGATCTCAACAACGACTAGCATTTGGTAACCAAGGTTGCATTGGTTTAGGGTGTGAACGGTAAGTGGGAATGGATGCTAATGCTAGATTAATTAAGTCTTAGTTAGTTAGTTAAAGTTAGTTAATTAATCTCTTCACCCTTCACCTTATCAGCATAGGAGATAAATAGAAAAGACTATAAAAATCATATACCTCAGACTTACTTAACCATACAACCATGAAAAATACAAGTAAGTGTGGGAAGACAATGAATAATTAACCTTAAGTGTTCCATAAGGCGTGTAGGCACTTATTCTACAGAGTTTGACCAGATTGCATGTGCTACACTCGTATTCGTATGGTTAAGTGTAGCGGTACCTCACCACTCGTCATTAGCACCATTGCCAGGGACTAAGTGTTTGTGCACTAAGTAGAACATAGGAGATCACTCACATCGTTGGGAGCTTAAAAAAACCCTTAGGGTTAATTAAATGAAAAATTATATAACGGTTAATCAACACACCAAATAAGACACAATGTCTTCTTCTTCGAACAAAAGAAATTCACCATCTAGGGATCATACACGAAACAGTTGGTAGTCTAAAACACATAACCAAAATCAGCCAGTTCCTTAACAATATAGGGTGGTATATACTCATCCCGATGAGTATATACCCAATTTTACTTTTATCCTCCATCAGGATTAACAGATGCGTTGGAGAGACTTGCAAGGTAACATAGTGTTACCTCCAGATCGTGCAGTCCCCAACATGCTCCTCCGTGCTTTAGCACAAATCAACATGATGGAATTATATGCTAAATACATTGTGGCAAATTTCGACACGAGGGATTACCATCCCACAGAAGCACAATGTCTAAGGGACTCAAGGTAGGAAAGCCACCATACACTGTTGAAGGGAAAGGGGTCCCACACATCCTAAGTGAAATCAGAGATGGTGAACCACTCATAACGGGTTCTCCATCAAATGATGCTCCCCCTTCTAACAATAGTGAGGAGGTGGGGTATCAGAACCTATGCTCCACGATACACAACCTTGGTTCTGATCCCCATGAATGTCAGTTGTTCACTGAGGGAACAACAACCCATGACAAGGATGGGCACTTAGATCATCATCACGATCGGGGCCAAAGCCATAGAAGAGAAGGTAAGAAGCATCGTCATGGTGATGGTTCTCCTTCTTCTTTCCCTTCATCACATCATTCACCCTCTCCTTCCACATCAGGGTGCAGTCATAAAGAGCATAACGGTTAGGATAGAGGTAGAAAAAATGAGAGACCTTGATGAGAGAGTCGAGAGCGAGGACAAGGGCATGAACGAAGGGAAAGTAGGGAGCAATGTAGACATCATAGACGTCATGAAAGAGACAATCATGATGAACCCCTACTTGCAACCTGGAGTATGCTAGATATCACGGAGGTAGTGAGAATACCAACCAGGCATCAAAAAGATAGTCGGATCAAAAGACTTGACATGAATAACATCCCATGCTTCGAAGGAGGATACAACGCTAATCTGCAAAATCATTTATAAGCATTCCATGATGCCTATGCCTTGTAGAACATAGAGAACGAGTGGTAGAAACTAAAGTTGTTTCCCAAGACACTCATAAAGGAAGCAAAGAGTTGGTACTAATCCTTAGAACTGGAAACCATTAAGAGGTGGAGTATGATGTTAGAACTCTTCAACAATAAATATCAAACATACTCCAGAGTGTCTAACTTGTGTAAGTAGATCCAAGGATGGAAGCAATGTACTCATGAACCCTTGGATGCTGCCATGGGCCGCTACTACGCATTGTTACATCATTTCCTAGGCCATGGTTACACACAATGGGATCACCTTCGCCATCTCGTAGATGGGCTAAGGTATGAAACTAGGAGAACCCTTAGGACTTATGCCCAAGGAAGACTATCAGAACTTAGATCCTATGAGATTCATCGATTGTTAGAACAAGTAGCCAAAGAAGAAGGGGAGCTATGAAAAAGAGAAAATGCAAAAGAATATAACCGTGATCCTTCCCTCTTGAAGAGGGGAGTGAAATTCTATGATGAAGAGGATGAGTCACCACTCGAAGAGTTGGTGAATAGAAAAACCTTACTACTTCAGAAGTTAACAACATAAATATCAGCTAAGGTAGATGAAGTATGGAGCTCCTTAGACAGTAAAATTGAAACTGTCCTAAAGATTGTAGAGGAGTCTAAGGAGGAATGAAGAAGTGACAAGGACAAGAAAAGCAGAGAGATTCAGGCCCTACACGTGACAAGGATAAGGGAAAAATAGCTATCTCTGATGAGGTTGTGGATTCGGATATAGATAATGACAGTGGATGTGAGATCTGCCAATATGACCATCCCAAGGAATGTTGTCCAATCATCTCACATCTATAGGAGTCTGGGGTGTATGCACTTAACCTGAGACTTAACCAATGGTAGACACCTTGAAGGTTACCTTATCCCCAAGGTAACCCAAGGCAATTTCATCAAGCATTAATGTACTATCCAAGTGGAACTCCACCACAACCCATTGGGCAACATCAGCAGTGGCAACACCCACAGTCATGGGGGAAGCCATCGCCTAGACAACAATACCCTTATTGGAAACCAGATCCTTATGGCTATTACGTGCAGCAACTAGTTTCTCCAAGTGACTCTATGGGTCACACAACCCCACAATGTCACTACCAAGTTTGGGAGTATTTTAGAAGGACTCCTTCTCCTCTGGGAGATGCTGCACATCCATACCATCCTCTGAATCCATTCACCACTCTTCCTTCGGTAGTTCCCATACCACCTGCTTCAACAATGCAAGGGAAACTCCGCAATCAACCGCAGTAACGTAATGCTACGAGAGCTGTAAACCTTAAACCCGCTATTGGTTCTGACAACCACAAGAAGAGAAGACCTTTCTTCATAGCCAAAATCCTAGACAAGCTCTCACAACCACAAGCGATTGAGTCTACAACCACTCCTCCAACATACAAGGCTTCGGAGCTCCCTTCAAACCAATACCAAAGCTCAATGCATAGAGTTATGTTAACACATACCATAACTAACTGGATCAAGGTAGGCCACCTTCCTAGGAAACTATCTGATCCTAGAAGTCCCTTAATCTACCTCCAAGTCACCGGGAATGAACCACATAAGGCTCTTCTTAACTCAAGTTCCGAAGTCAAATTAATTTCACGAGAAATGTATCAAGCCTAGATCCTACCCCAACTCAAGAAAAGCAATATTCAACTAGAGTTGGCTGACCAGTCCATCACCATTCCCTTGGGATTGGTGGAAGACATTGTTACCATTGTGTGTGGTTGGTCTTACCCAGCTAATTTCCTGGTGATAGAGGTCAACAACAATGAAGGGGACTTCCCAATTATAATGGGAAGAGCATGGCTAAGCACAATAGATGCATGACTACGAATCCATGATCTTTCCTTGGAAATATCTAAGGTAAACATTTATGGAAAGATCAAGAAGAAGAAAGTTCCATGCATCACATACAGTGACTCATCGGGTGATGACATGGAGGAATGCCCAGCATCTCCTACATGTAACCGGTGTGCCCAAGAAGCTTTGAGACAAAGGTGCCTGTATGTAGCAACCACATAACAAGTGGATACCCCTTGGTTGATAGCTAATTGAAAGAGCAACTGGCCAACATGCATGAAACAAACTGGGGGAACAACTCATGCCCACAACGAAAGCATAGATACATTAGAATATGAGCATTGCCAACTTCCACCCCTTAACCTCAGAACATCAATTGGGAGAAGTTGGACACTTTTAAGAAATTCAAACAGGTGCTCATTATTTCAGATCTCTCCTTTTC
Source organism: Gnetum montanum (assembly GCA_015680685.1). Classification (NCBI taxonomy): domain Eukaryota; kingdom Viridiplantae; phylum Streptophyta; class Gnetopsida; order Gnetales; family Gnetaceae; genus Gnetum; species Gnetum montanum. Next base: position 12,601 of record MNCI01007530.1, read on the forward strand.
CATTTAGTCATGGGGGAGATGGCCACCTATGCTGATCATTTTTAGCCCTTAGTTCTTTTTAAGTTTTTGTTTTACACGTTTTTGTTTTACACATTTTTTTTTCCAAATTTCCTTAACTTTTCTTGTTTTTGTTTTACAAGATCGTTATACTTTTTCATTGTGTGTGTGTGTGTGTGTGTGTTATCCACCTTGTAAGTTTGTCATTCAATAAGTGTTCTTTAGGATGGTATGAACTATTTTTATATTGATTGCTAATGTTTGTTTTTTACCTTTAAGTTATGATGTTGATACCAAGGTATGGTTCTTTTGATATAGTAGGCAATGATTTCACTTCATCCATCCATCCACAAGTTTCTATGGTCTCTCTCAGCTTGGAAATGTATAGTCCCTTTCTAAATAAGAACTATAATGAATTGGTGACTAGGTATTTCTGAAACTAAGGAAGGACTCGAGGATTGAAAAGGGTGTGAATTCAAGGGAACTTGATGTATTTGTGTTGTCCATTCTCTTGGATGCTTGGATGTTTTCTTCTTGAGTTTTCTT
>MNCI01007530.1:13686-56690 GCA_015680685.1 Gnetum montanum
TTTTTTTTTCCATATTTCTTATTCCTTTTCTTTCTCCATTCTATCGCTACCGGAGGTTTGCTCTTAGTCATGGGGGTCCAAACCCAAATTTTTTCAATTTTCTCCTAACCCCTACACCTTCGGTAGTCGCCATGAATATATCTCTAGACCTGTATCAACCATACCACAACTCAGCCAATGGACCTTTTACCGAAGCAAGGTATCAATTGCATTATGATCCATTTACCCTTACTAATAAAAGACTGTGTTGTGTGTGTAGATGGTAATCATACAATAATGGATTGGATCTGGAGAGAACACTTGGAATGGAGCAGTGCTTAAAGTAGCTATGTACAAGATCGATAGCATGCTTATGGATGGACAACAAAAGGTGCAATCTTGGCATTGGTAGTAGCAAAACTTCTTTCTCTCTCTCTCTTTCTCAGCTGCCAAATAAGGCTTGATGTCAAATGTAATAAGGTGTTCACTCTTGTTATCATGAATACCCGGTTTGTCATGTATTGTAATGATGATCCATTCACATGTCATCCCATTAGTTCCATTCAGTCAATAATCCCATACCTTCCCAATGTTTTGTAAGGAACTTGAGGATGAGTTTTTATTTAGTCATGGGGGTATGATGGGACATGATATCGCATGGGCCGCGATATCGCATACACAATATCACATCCGCCACGATATCGCATCCCCTACAATATCACGTACGCGATATCGCGTCTTCCCCTGCGATATCGTGTACACGATATCACGGTCCATTACCAAATCTATAAATAAGAGGTGGCTCTCCCTTGTGTCTCATTCTAGGCCTAAACCATAGCAAAAATCTAGCTGTTTAATCCCTCTAGAGATAGAATAATTTCCATGTGCTCGCAGAAGGAGCTCCAAAGTGAACGGATCTTTATTCAAGCAAATATTGTACCTAAACACATGTTTGTGTATGGAAATAAGGATGAACTTCTTGGATAAACTTTGCAATGCATGGAATAGGCTAAATNCGAACTTCTTGGATAAACTTTGCAGTGCATGGAATAGGCTAAATAGGATTATATTTATTGTTATTTATTGTTTATCATTTAATTGCTTTATTAGTCATTAAATCTCTCTCAACCCTTCTCTCCTAGTTAAGTGCTTCAGTACAATTGCTTCGAGCATGTGCATTACGCTTAGTGATCCCAACAACGACTAGCGTTTGGTAACCAAGGTTGCATTGGTTCAAGGTGTGAACGATAAGTGGGAACGGATGCTGATGCTAGATTACTTAAGGCTTAGTTAGTTAGTTAAAGTTAGTTAATTAATCTCTTCACCCTTCACCTTATCAGCATAGGAGATAAACAGAAAAGACTATAAAAATCATATACCTTGGACTTACTTAACCATACAACCATGACAGATACAAGTAAGTTTGGGAAGACAACGAATAATTAACCTTAAGTGTTCCATAAGGCATGTAGGCACTTAGTCTGCAGAGTTCAACTAGATCACGCATGCTACGCTCGTATTCGTATGGTTGACTGTAGGAGTACCTCACCACCCATCAAAAACTTTATCCCTAACCCATACCAATCTTAATCTAGTGTCATTTATCCTCTATGGAGACTTCAATGTGAAAGTTGAAAGTAGTGTTTCTTAATTCTTAAAATATCTACGTGTAAAAGAACTCTTAGAAAAGGAACTCAATTTGAAAAAGTTATTTCCATTTTTTCACCATGCAATTCCATTGGCTAGTGAATATTCCACTTAATTTGAATATTTAATAAGTAGGTTAAATCCCAATAGTGAAGAAGAAATGATGTTAATGGATAGTACTCATCATGAAAAATAATTCACCAACTATACTATCATGACTACTAAAGACAAGTCAACATCATTCTTCATCGAAACCTTAGAATATATTTGATACAATACCTAATTTTTCCAAGTTAGCAAGTTACTAGAGTTAATTTCTAAAGAAGAAGTTGAAAAGCAAAATGAAGTCGTACCATCCCAAACAAGGCCATCTAATCATATATATTTTATGATGAAACTACAACTATATCCCTTAATTTCTAAGGTTGGTAAAGATCAAGGAGACTCTTAACCTTACATTTATTTACAACCTTCCTATTTTCTCCATTTTTTAATTTATATTTTAATTAAGTAATTAAAATATCTAGGGTAATACAAGTTGAAAATAAGAATTTTCCTTACCTTCTCTTGGATAACCATATATGAGTTGCACTTTATGTAATCTTGGTTAGGACTAGTGATTAGTGGTTGATAAACCTTTATTTTACCTATTTTTATTACCTTAAAGAATGAGATAAGTATTGACAAAGTAAGATTTAATTCCCATATATTCTTCTCACTTATATTTTTTTTTTGCACAATAAGCATAATAACATTAAGATATTTAAACTTAATTCAAAAGGATAAATCAAAGTATTCGAACATTGAAACATGAAAGGAAATTGGAGTTAGAGAAATATCATGAACATGGACTTGTTTGATGATAAATGAAACCTAAGAAAGGTATATTGTCACATCCCCATTCCTAAATGATATCGCTACATAACAAAGATGATGTATCTTCATAACATGTGTTTTAATTATTATAATAAGATCCAAAAGGACAAATTGTAATTAAGACCTAAAAGGATGCATTGTAATAATAAGCATATTTCTCGAGGTGATCTTTGAAGGTTTGACCTAAGGTATTTATACCTAGGAATTAGAGATCATATCAGCATGGAGTTACAAAGTTAGTAAAGGTGAGTTACAAGTGTCTAGTGAAGTGAGATATGAATGTGATTGACCATTTCTTCTAACTAGTGATAGGCCTAACCATGGTAGTAGTGTTGGATTGCCTCTAAGGGATAGATGTCAAAAGAAGATGATCCCAAAGAATCCTCATAGCATGACCTAGATACATTGTTCTACATTAATAAAGCATTCTTTTTATTTTCCTTCTACATTTTTTTATTATTTTCTTTATGCATAATATCAAATGTAATGTATTTTTAACATTTGTTATGACATCTAGAAATGGGATGTCACATCTTGGGTGAATATTGACATGTTTGAAAGTATTGGATTCAAACCTTCTAAAACCACTTTGTACTAGTTATGCTCTTAACTGATTTTCATAGAACATCTTGAATGAGTAAATTTTATAGTTTTTTTTATTAAAATTGTAACATTTTAAACTAAAAATAGAAAAAAAGCTACTAATTTTTCAAAGAAATTGTAAATGAACTACACGCTATACGATATTCATTCATATTCATAAATTTGAAAAGAATGCTTATTATAAAATGGAATTTACCATTGTGATAACATTTTAAACAATTTAAATTGAAACTAAAATTTAAATTTTTACTTTTCTATACTAAGATCCCTTGGATTTATTTGAATAATTTCAAAATTCCTTTTACAGAATTTTATAATGAGGTGCTAGTCTAGTGGTAAGACTCTTGATTTGAAAGCTCCAAATTGTGAATTTGATTAAGTTCTAATTGGACTATATATCTTGAGGTGTATATATATTCCAATTATTTCATGATTCCAACTACTTTTACGAAAATTTATTTTTTTAATTTATAGCTCAATATTGCTAACTAGAATTGAACTTGTGACATGGGGTTAGTAAGCTAAGATTATTACTGATAAGATTTAAGAGTTAAAATTTGATATGACAAATAAATTGGTAGCATAAGGATCATGATTCAATTTTTTTAATTTTTGTTAACTTAATCTTTAAATATTAAATATTTACCTATCTCTAAGAACGCCATTAATGTCAGTCCTAAGCCAAGACATGAAAGGAGGAGGATTAAAGTTAGGTTGATAGCCGGTTGTAAAACCTTAAGAAATCTCATAAATGAGTTCTTTTTTTAGATTTTGTAGATGTTAGGGCAATTCCTAGAAGAAATGCATAGTAGTCACAAGGCCTAGTTGTTATGAAGAATATGCAAGGGCTTCCTAGGACATCCTATAGAAATGACGTGCAATATCATTACTTGAAAGTTATGAAAAGTACATAAGGTTTTCCATATCAGGGACAGGTGTAGGTAAAGAAGTCTAGTAACAAATAGTTTACATGGCAACCTAGAACATTACCACTCTTAATAAAAAGACCTCTAAATTTACCTATACCATGTAAAGATAAAGAATTTGCATTGCCTACCTCCAATAAATAAGATGAAAAAGGGAGAAAGTTAAAGATTTAGTCCATGGTTACAAACTCTTCTACTTGGGAAAAGAAAATCATTGAAATAGATTTAGCATCATCATTGATTAATTTTCAAAGATAAAGTGGTAAAAGAATGTTGCCATGGTGGTTAAATGATGAACATCAAACTTATGCTTAGAAATGAAATCATCAATGTCATCAGCATATATGCTTTACCAATTAGCCTAGAAAATTCAATTAAGTGGGATTTTTGGAATTTCAAAGATTACGTGATTCAAGATATTTCCTAGTAAGAAAGCATATTCATTGGAGGAAATTTTAATGGTTATGTTGAATCTATGAAAATGAAATATGATAGGATTCATGAAGGATAAGGATTTGGAAAGTGCAATAATATAGGAGATTCACTACTACAATTTGTAGGTGCTTATGACCTTACAATTGCAAATACTTATTTAAAGAAGAGGATGAAACATTTAATTACATACAAAAGTGGTATGGATAAAACATAAATTCATTTTTTTCTTACTACATAAAAGATATTGGGCTATGGGTAAAGATTGTAAAGTGATACCTAGAGAGTACCTTGTGATTTAGCATCAACTAATGATCATGGATTTATCTATATAGAGCTTTAAAGGTAGCATGAGACAAGGGACTACATGCATAAGATGGTGAAACTTGAAAGAAGATTATCACCTTATTTAGAAACCACTTTCTTCTCAAAGATACCCAAAATTGGGATTGTTCTACAAATTTAATTTTGGGCTAGATGTAAAGTTGCATTCTAAATATTAAAAAGAAGATTTTGGGGAAAATAAAAGGCAAAAAATACATCCAAAAGAAGACATGGTGGTGGAGTAATTAAGTGTAACATGCTATCCAAAATAAGAAATAAGTACTTTACGGAATGGTAGCAAAGCGATGGCCAAGAAAACAAGTTGATATACAAAATGGCAAAGAAGGAGGCAACTATAGTAGTAGCCAAAGCCAAATATAAGACCTTGGATAGCTTTTATTAAAATTTAGGAATAAAAAAAGGAGAAAAATTTATTTATAAATTAACAAAAATCTAAAACAAGAAATTTAAGGATATTGATCATGTTAAATGCATCAAGGAAGTAGATGAAAGAATTTTTTTAAAAGACAATGAAATTTTGGATAGATTAAAAAATTATTTTCAAGAATTATTAAACAAAGAATTTCTAAGAGAAGACATCCAAGAAGAAGAACCAAATTTTTTTTTGGTTAATGAAGTTTCCTTCTTTGAGGTAAAGATAGCCTTATCAAAGATAAAAAATGGAAAAGCTATTAGACCAAATAACATTCCTATAGAAACATGGAAAGCACTCAGAAATATCAAAGTTTTTTGGTTGATACGATTACATAAAAAAAATTTGAAGGATGGAGAAATGCCCAATAATTAGAGAAAAAGCTTGATTGTTCCTATTTACAAAAATAGAGGAGACATACAAAAGTATGCAAACTATATAGAAATCAAGCTAATGAATCATACTATGAAGTTTTTGGAGTGATTCATAGAGCAACATCTCAAACTTAAATCAAAAGTATTAGAAAATTAATTTAGATTTATGCCAAGGAGATCTACTATAGAGGCTATTTTTTTCATACAACAACTAATGAAGAAATTTAGAAATCATAGGAATAAATCTAAATATAATCTTTATTAATTTAGAAAAAGTATATGATAGAGTGCCTAGAGATATTATTTGGTAGGCTTTGTGGAGGAAAAACATCCCTGATAAATATATTAAAGTGATTCAAGACATGTATGAAGAAGCTACCACTAAAATAAGAACAACTGATAGAATTATATCTGATTTTCCAATCATAGCAGGTCTACATCAAGGGTCTGTACTTAGGCCATACTTATTTACTATTAGTATGAATGAATTAATAAATAAAATACAAGATGAAATTCTTTAGTGTATGCTATTTATAGATGATATTGTATTGGTTCATACAACTCAAGAAAATATTGTTGCTAAAATGAAGAAGTGAAGACATGCCCTAGAATCAAAAGGCTTAAAAATTATCAAAATTAAGATAGAATCTATGAAATGCAATTTTAATAACAAAATAAATAATGGTGAAATAGAAGTAACAATTCAAGGCAAAAATATCCCTTATTACAAATAGTTTTGCTACATAGGATCAATCCTCCAATATGATAGTAAAATTAATAAAGATATTAAAAATAGAATTGAGGTAGGATGGTCAAAATGAAGAGAGGCTAGTGGTGTTCTATGTATGATAAATTCCATTTTTCACTTGATGCAATATCAAATATACGATATCATATCAATGATATCATAGCTATGACATCATAGCTCATTCTACATCACCGTTGATGCAATGTCTTGAGATCTATGCAGCTCTATAAATACCAACACTTGGGCACACAAACGACAACTTTTGATTCCAATCCTCAGTAAGCTTCTTGTAGTTTGTTTTCATAGTTTTAGCAATAGTTAAATGCCTACAGTGTGGTGTTAAGCAGTTGATTGAATCTTTATTCAAGTAAATTATACTTGGACATAGTTTATATGTTGCAATAAAGATCAAATTTTTTTCTCATCACTGTAGCATTCCATAGTTTTCTTTATGCTTTACTTAGCATAATTTTTTTCTTTCCTAGTTAATCATTTACATTTCAAGCGCTTTGCTTTCCATGTTTACTAATTAGGTGGAATGGATATGACAAGTTTTGAGTGCTAAGTGTAGTTATCTAGTAATCCAGTAGTGGCATTACTTGATTTGCTAAGTAATAATCCCACTTGGTAATCCCAGTGATAATTACATTAGTTCAAGGTATGTACGGTAACCCATGATTGGATATCCATCATTCTAGGCTAAGATAGATTTTTTTTATAGTTAACTAGACTTATAATTTTACCTTTTACTTAACCATGTTTAAAACTAGAAGTATTAAGAGACCTACAACATCAACTATTATATATCTCACTAAGAGTTAAACCATACACTCAAACTTCATCAACTCAAAGTGAGAAGACAATGATCATGAACTTAGCATCAACTACTAGCATAACTACATTGTCCACCCATAGATTGTGATCTAGTCATGCATAAACACTCGTGACCTGTATGGTAGAGTTTTGGAAAACCTCCACCACTCATCATTAGTGTCATTGTTAGGGATGTGTCAATGTATGCTAAGCAGTTGATTTTATAAAATTAGTTATATAAAAAACTAAAAAGTCTATCCTTTACATTTTTAATTAATATTAACACATACACACACAACTAAGAATCAAACACATAACATGGCTTCAACACTCAGAGAAAAATCACTTGTCAAAGAAGTTCAAAGAAATCATGACCTTAGATTCAAATGCACATGATGAAGAAGATTGGAGTGCATAAATGTAGAAAATAATTATATATGCTCATTATAATCCATACTATTATCATTTCGCATTCATTCTTCACCAAGATGAATAACTTAGATGGAGAGATTTACATGGCAACATAGTTCTATCACATTGATAGATGGAGAGACTTACATGGCAACATAGTTCTATCACTAGAATGTTCTATCACATTGATGTTTCAAGTAGCCCTTATGAAGGATAACTTAAGTCATGAACAAGAGAGCTACCAAGTCACAAAGAACATGGCAAGGTCATTCTTGCTAACGAAGGCTTAGGTAAGAAGGGATGTCATTATGGAAGCACAACATGAATGTGAAAAAGAAAACAAGGAACCTCATATAGTTGTCCTGAAAGAAATAAAATATGCTTCACTTCAAGTCAAAAAGTTTTATCAAACTCATTTATCTCACTTTCACATACCAATAATACATATTGAAGATCTTATTGATACAAAGCTAAAGTCAACTCTTGCAGAAGACTTTGGAAGGAATACAAGAGACTTCAAAACCAAACAAAGCTCAAGGCCTAAAGCTTCTATAGAACCAGAAGAATAAGAATCACAAAGTCACAGAAGGAGAACCAACCAGCATTATTCTCCAACTGCCTCATCTTCCTCCTCACATTCATCTATGGAGTCTAACAAGAAGGAGGATAGATTAAGAGATCATAACAAAGAAGGATGAAGAGATTATGAGTGAAAGGAGTACAAAAGAAGCTATCCTAATGATGAAGAAAATGATTATAAGTGACGAAGGGATAGAAATAGGCATGACAATAAAGAACGTTATGAGCATTAGAGGGGTCACTACTACAATAGAGCTTATGAACTTGATAACTATAAAGAACCCCTACTAGTCACTTGAAGTATGATAAACATTAGAGAAGTTATATATATTTCCACTAGGCATGTAAGGGACAGTTGTATCAAGTGACTCAATATGAATAACATTCCTAAATTTGAAGGTGAATACAACACAAATCTAGAACATCACCTTCAAGCATTCTATGATGTCTATGCCCTCCAAAATATTAAAGAGGTAGAGAGATTGTACAAATCATTAGAACTAGAATCAATAAGAAGATGGAGTACCATGGTCAAACTCTTTAATGACAAACATCAAATGTATTTAAGAGTTTCTAACCTTATAAAGCAAACCCAAGGATGGAAGAAAGGGATACATGAATCCCTTGATGCAACAATGGGTAAATATTATTCTCTTTTGCATAGATGCCCAAGCCATGGATTCTCATAGAGTGAACAACTTAGACATATGATTGATGGGTTAAGGAATAAAACTAGAGAAACCCTTGGATTCTACACCCAAGTGAGACTATCAGAGAGGATCGTCCATTAGATCCAAAGGTTAATAGACTGGGTGAAAAAAGAGGAAGAAGAGTTAAAGAAGGAAGAATCAACTGAAGAGTACAACTTAGATCCATCAATCAAAAAATAAGATGTTCAAATGTGTGATAAATAGGAAGAAGAAACCTTGGAAGATATGATTCAAAAGAAAAATCTACCAATCCAAAAATTGATCAATGATATAGAAACAATGATAGAGAAGATGTGAAACCTAGTAGATAAAAAGCTTACTATAGCTCTTAAGATAGTAGAAGAAAGGACTGAGAAAGCATTCAATAAAAGCAAATATAAGAAGAAGAAAAGAGATCATGGACAAGAAGGTTTTAAATAGAAAGGAAAAGTTTCTATAGTTGAGGAGTGTACTAAATCTAGTTTAGAAGATGAGGAAGGATGCAAGGTGTGCTAGTATGAACATCCTAAGGAATGTTGTCTTATTGTGGTTCACTTGCAAGAGTCTAGGGCATGTGCACTTAATCCAAGATTTGTCAAAAAGTAGATGCCAAGATGGTTACCTTATCCTCAAGGTAATCTTAGAAAACCCTTCTAGCAAACCTACTACCCAAGCAGAGCCTACCCTCAATCATAGCAGCAATACCAGTAATAGTGGTAACAACCACAAGCATGGGAAATGTCATTGCCAAGGCAACACTATCCATATAGATAACTAGGTCCTTATGGATATTATGTACAACATCTAATCTCTCTAGGAAATGCTTTAGTTCACCCTTATTCTCACTATTATCTACCTAAGTGTTAAAAACCTATCACTCCATGGATGGATTCCAATCTATATGCACATCAACCAACAGCTGGTCCATCAAATCAACCTTTCCACCAATGATGCAAGGGAAGCTACCATCACAACCATAGTAGAAGAATGTAGCAAGAGTAGTAAACACACAGGAAGAGGTAAAAATAAATGAACCTTAATCCAGTAAGCATCCATTCTTTTGAATAAGTCCAGAAAGGATCCCAAGGGTGGAGGCTCCATCTACTTCAACCCTATCTACATACACTTCCCTAGGAAATCCTAGGCTCCCATCTTCTACCAATTCAAACTTAACTATTGGCATGTGTACCAAACTATTGCCCATTGGATAAAGGCAAGAGCACTTCCCTGGAAAAGAATATATCTGAGAAGTCCCTTAATATATCTCCAAATAGCATGTCATAAACCATGCAAGGCTCTACTTAATTCTAGGTTTGGAGTAAACTTAATTTCACAAGACATGTACAAGGCTTAGAATATTTGACCACTAAAGAAAAGTAATATCTGATTAGAGCTTGTAGATCAATCAATCAAAGTTCCATTAGAATAGATAGATAATGGCATCACTACCATCAATGATTGGTCCTATCCTACTGATTTCTTAATCATTCATGTGGAAGAAAATAAGGGAGAGCTCCCTATCATCATGGGAAGATCTTGACTTAGCACTATCGATGCTAGGTTTGGAATCAAAGATTTTTCCTTGGAAATTTCCAATGAGGACAAAGCTAGAATCATTCAATGATGCAAGGCTTCATGTATCACATAAAGCAATAATGGGTAAAATTGTGTAAAAAATATGGGTAGTTAAACAAGAAAGCAACATAACATGCAATAGATGTGTAGAAGAAATATGTGTACATAGATGCCTATATGCAACAACCACTAAACAAGAAGGCACCTAGTGATTGGTTATCAATGAAGAAATAGAATCTAAATATACATGGAACCAACAAGTTAAATTATAAGCATCTTCATGGAGAAAATAGATAAGTTAAATAGTTAAGAAGAAAACACCTTATACCTATTCATGCCAAGAAGAAGATATTGAATGAAGATAACTTAAGATCCCAAACAAGTTTGAGCTAGAACCATTAAAATTAAAAGACCACCGGATGTGCTAGAATATGTCTTTCTAAATAATAAAAAACTGGTAATCATCGACTCTAACCTAGATAAAGATCATACGAAGAAATTATTGGAAGTAGCTAATAAATGACCAATAGCATTGACATGGCCTTACAATGAGATAACAGGAATTGATCCATGAATTTGTTAACATTTGATATATATGTCACCAACCTCAGAGATGGTCGAATCCTAAGCTTAAAGAAGTAGTGAAATAAAAATTTGAAAAGCTATTAAAGGTAGGATTCATCTACCTCATTATAGATAGTAAATGGGTGAGCCCATTGGTCATTGTTTCAAAAAAGGGTGACAATAGGAGAGTGTGTATTGATTTGTAGTTATTGAGCTCTATTACATTTCAAGACCAATTTCCCCTCATGTTTGTTGACCAAGTTCTAAATACTGTAGTAGGACNGATGAATAAGTTTCCTAATAAAAATTGATTAGCCACAAGAACCACATCCAAAATTAATGTGGTTCCCCAACTTGTGTAGTCCACATTTGGAGGGTAGATTCCTTGCACACCTCCAAGCTTTGTTTCTCTAAAATGTGGTTTGAAGGGTATTACACCCTATACAAGCTCTAGGCTCTACTATGGAGTGTTTCATCTTTATGAAACCACTCAATCGCACAAGGTCCTAATAAGCTTAGGCTGTGGTTTCAAGGATACCACAACCTTTACAAAATTGAGCTCCACTCTAGAGTGTTTTGATGCTACACAAACACTCAATCTCACAAGATCCTAACAAGCTCAATTATAATGCCTTCTTGCAAGAAGTGCATCAACCCTAGTAGGGCAACAAGAGAGAAACAAAAGAAGAAGAAGGAAAGAGTGTAACTTAAATTTACATATCCTTGTAATTTGAAGCACAGTTCTACAATCAAGTAAATAATATGACAAATGAAGTACACAAGTACAATTGAATAGAATACATAATGATCACTTTGATGTTGAAAATACTTGTTCTTTTTCCAAGAATTTGATGTCTTCTTATAGACTTGAAGTTTTTGAAATTCATGCAATAACTATCTAATGGCTAGTGTAGACACCTCCTTTGCAATTGGGATGTCTCTCTGAAATTGACTTTAACTCCATGGATACATCCCCTCTAAAAATGGGATGTCTCTCTAGAGACGTCTTCTTTGAAAAGGATATGTCTTCTATTTTTAAGAGATTCCTTCTCTGAATGCACTTCACTTTGGCCAAGACATCTTCTACTTTTTGGAGACATCTTCTTAAATTTTGAACTTTGATTATTGAGGATTCTTCTTACTAATTTAGCTTTCCCTTGATTATTTGAACATCTTCATTTTACTTGTACTCTTTGTACTTGTCCATGCTCCCTTGAGTCCTTGTAGTCTCCACTTTGACATATCTTTGTAGATCTCATTTCTTGAGTTCTCATTCATGTCCTACAAATTCATCACATCCCACAACATTCTATGTTCTCCATTTTCCTTAAGGTTTTGACATACCAAAAGGTAAACAATCTCTCCCTTTTTGATGATGTCAAAAAATTAAGAAAATGGGTGAGTTGATAACTAGTAAACAATAACAATAATCAATAAAAATATTAAGATGTATAAATTCCAAAGGTAGTCAATATTATAACTAGAATAATGGCTCTAAAGCTCAAGGTGTAGGGTAAAGATCACATAAAACTATATTATGCAAAGGCAAAACCTATCTCCATAAAATGCATAAATATATAATCATGATAAGCATCATCTATCCATACCAAATATTGTTCATACAACCTATTCAAAAACTATCCATCCATAAAATATCCATACAATATAGCCACTAAAATAACCTTAATATGTACAAAAATCACATATGTGAAAATCCACAACAAAAACCACATATGTGTACATAAAGCTATCTCCCCATTTTTGGACATCATCAAAAAGAAAAGTGAGCACTTGAGATCTTCTCTAATATGTGATAGCATTGGCAAGCCTCCATTGGGATGAAGTTCCAAAGATGCTCTCCATGGCCTACTACTCAAATGATCTAGAAGCATCATCTTGATGATGAGAACTAGTGCCAAGCTACATGGGATTAGGATGCTCCCCTTGGACACATGTCAGTGGTGCATCAAGATCCTTTGAATCATACTCATTTCTAAGTCATAGGCCCAAGAAGGTCCAATAGCCATTGAATGTCTCGATGAAGCAATAAGGTCCTCCTCACTATCTAAAATAGGAGTGATGACCTTCTTAAACTGCTACCCATTAGAAAAAAGAGGTACTCTAGCAACGTCCATTCTCTTATGCAAGTAAGAGAGATTCTTGCAAATCATTACTAAATTATGAATAAATTGTCAAAATAGATTCTTTAGGGAAGATCTCACATGTCCACTACCAAATTTGGACCTTCATAACTAAGGAGAGACCTGAGATGATGACATTAATCTCTTCTTCTGGGACTAAGGTGGCCTGGTGTTAGATCTTGCTTCATTTGCATGGGAGGAGCTCCTCTTCTTTGCATACTCTCCAAGGCTTCTCTTATCTTTGAGAAAAGATATCTCAAGAATGGGCACATCCCTCTAATGAATCAACAAACTGATGAGGTGAGGATGCTCAAAGATCTTCTCTTTGGTGAACATGTTCAACATGTCATGATAGAGAGTATGGCCCAAGTCCAATGGCTATCTTGTAAGTAGGCAATAGAGAAAAAAAGCTTGGGCTAGTAGCAGATAACTTCCCCCTTTCACAATTATGTTGTACAAAATAATGAAGAACAAAGTGAAAGCATCTCAAGACATCTTATTCCTATAAATTCTTTCTCTATCAAAAGACATTGACTCCTCAAATAAGGCATCAAAAAACTCATCATGGGTGATAGGAATTACACCATTTGTAAAAATATCATTCATAGAATGAATGGAAACCCAAAAGAAATCAACACTAAAAATTCCAATAAGTGCATTCATCACTTGGAGAGACACATTAATCACTAAATCCCCAAGCATGATAGTAAATGCCCCAACATTAGCATTGGTAATTATAATATTACAATAAAATTCTCTAATAAGCACTTCAAGAACACAGAAATCCATGGAAATGAAGGTCACACAATTCAATACTTGGAAGTAACTCATCAATACTTACTACCTATGTCAAGGAAAGGAAAGAGAATTTTTTGAAATGATGTTAATGGTTCGAGTTACCTCAAATCGATGTTGAGCATTAAGAGATATAAAATGTGGGGTGTAAGTGCTTGGATTGCTGGTGGAGCCTCCCCTTGACCTCTTCTTTAGTAGTGCCCTTGACATTCCAACCTTCTTGTGGGCCATGACTACTTAAATCACTATTACTAGTGGAGCCTTGGTCATCTCTTCATGGTTGTCTTTGTTGAAAATGAATAAGAAATGAGGGTTTGGATACAAATAGCTATGCTCAACAAGGGTTTTTAACAAAAATGTAGATGTCTCCTTAGAAAGATTAACATCTCTTCTACATTTAACATATAGGTAGACATCTCTTTTGTAAAGTAGATGTCTTTTTCATGCTGAAGGAAAACTTAGGTAGATGTCTTTATTTGGGAGTAGATGTCTCTATGTAGATGTTTCCTATTAAAAGTAGATGTCTTTAGGAAGACATCTTTTCTAGATGAGGCTTGACAAGATGGGGTTTAGGAATGGTTTCCAAGGATTATAGTCTTATAATATACTTATAATAACTTAAAAACTTACTTATACTTACCTTCTTTATTAACATGAATAAAAATGCTTAGTAAGATTAAGCATGAGATTCCTCTTTAAAGGTTTCTCTTCTCACACAGACTTCTTCAAATTCCAAGGCTTGGCTTCCTTTCACAAAATTTTTGGAGAGAGTCCTCTCATTCTCCTATTCCTTCTTTTTGATTCTCCATAATTTTTGAACTTCCTTATCCTTTTGAGTTGTCCTCCATTCCTTTTTGTCCTATAAAATTTCCTTTGTTAATGCATTTGGATAAGATCAAGGAGGCTTATGATACAACCATCTATTCACATCATAAAAATTTAAATTTCACTCCCATTGCTTATGCCCAAATTTATGACAATTATAACATCTCACCTTTCTATAGTAGTCAAAGTAATCAAACCTTGGATTAGCTCTTGGTTAAAATGTAGTGCCCATTAATTCTTCATTATTTAGAGAAGCCTTTTGTTGAGATGGAATTGATGTAGATGCCTCTTGTGTACAAAATCCTAGTCCACTTTTATCATGTGGACTTCTCCCTTGTCCTAGAACCATCTATAGGGATTCATTTCCTTTAACCAACCTCTCATCTGCAAGCTCTTCCTTCATATACTTACAATACTTGGTTAGCTCTTTATTCTTAGCCCTAAGGTTTAATATTTCTAATGTGAGGTCTAAAATATTTAAATTTAATGAAGAAATGTCTTGATCTTTGATTTAGTTGTTTACTCAACTTTTTGCAAAGATTTTGAAAAGATAAGAGTTCATTATATAAAAGTTCATACCTTTCTTCTTCATTTTCAAATTCATCATTTGAGGTGCCAGCATGATCATCTATGAGGGCCATACAAATGAGTTTTGAATCTTTTTTGTCATTCTCCACCTCTTATTCACTTTGTTCTCCATCATCCCAACTTGTGTAGAAGTTGGTCTTTTTCATCTCCCAATCACTTTTGTCCCTCCATTGCAACTTGCCATTACTAGGACATTTGATGACTACATGGCCTCTTCTACTACAAATCCAACATTCTATTAAAGAAGAATCAAAATCAGAACTTGAAACATTTTTACTTCTTTTCTTACCTTTGAATTAATTGGGTCTTTTTTGATTGGGGCTCTTACTCCTTTTTTCCATAAGCCTTTGAAACCTTCTTGAGAGAAGAGTTATTTCCTCTTTGCTACCCTTATCTTACTTAGCAAGTTCTTTTTCCTTGAAAGTAGATTTTAGAGAAATGGG
This sequence comes from Gnetum montanum, assembly GCA_015680685.1. Taxonomy (NCBI): domain Eukaryota; kingdom Viridiplantae; phylum Streptophyta; class Gnetopsida; order Gnetales; family Gnetaceae; genus Gnetum; species Gnetum montanum. The sequence goes on from MNCI01007530.1 coordinate 29,452, forward strand.
TTTTTCTTTTATTACCCCTTATCTTGTAATGTTTATTTCATAAGCATTAAGAGCACTTTGAAGCTCTTCGAATTTTAGAATTGAAAAATCACTAATCTCCTTCATGGAAATAACCTTAGGTCTAAAGTCAAGTTGTAGAGTCCTAATCATTTTTATTATTACATCACTTTTAGGAAAGTCCTTGCCTTTGCCCTTGATTCCACAACTAGATTGTTTTCCCTAAAGAAATAATCTTTATTTTCTCACCTTCTCTCATTCTAAGTTTATCATACTTACTTTGCAAGGCTAAAAGTTTGGATTTCTTAACTATCAATGTTCCCTCATAGGTAGCCTCTAAAGTTTTCCAAATTTCTTTGGCCATTTTACATCTAGCTACTCTATTAAATTTAGATTTATTCAAGGTGCAATATAAACAATTTTTTACCTTAGAGTCATGCATAAACTTATCTCTTTCTTCTTGCATCCACTTGCTTTGAGGCTTGATGGCCTTTGTTGTACTATCAACAGGCAATGTGTAGCCTTTAAGGATGGACTTCCATACTTTAAACTCCATATACTTGAAGAAGCCTTGCATCCTTGCCTTCCAATAGGCAAAGTTGAACTCATCAAACATTGGTGGCTTGGTGTAGGATGTCCCCTCCATAGTTCACTCTTGAAGTTAATTTTGAATGAAAGAGTAACAGGATCTAATACCACTTGAGGATCAAAAACATAGAAGGGGAGGATGAATAAGTTCCCAAAAAAAATTGATAAGCTACAAATACCACACCCAAATTTAACATGGTTCCCCAACTTAAATAGTCCAAACTCAAAGGGTATATTCCTTCCACACCTCTAAAATTCGTTTCCCTACAACATAGTTTGAAGGGTATCACACCCTATACAAGTTCTAAGCTCTACTCTAGAGTGTTTCATCATTGTGAAACCACTCAATCTAACAAGATTTCAACAAGCTTAGAATGTGCTTTTAAGGATACCACAACCTTTACAAAATTGAGCTCCACTCCAAAGTGTTTTGACACTACACAAACACTTAATCCTGTAGGATTGCAACAAGCTCAATTACAATGCCTTCTCACAAGAAGCACATCAAACCTAGCAAGGTAACAAGAGAGAAACAAAAGTATAAAGAAAGAGTATAACTTAAATTAATATATCCTTGTACTTTGAATCATAGTTCTACAATCAAGCAATGATATGATAAATGAAGTACAAAAGTACAATTGAATAGAATACACAATGATTACTATGATGTTGACAATACTTGTTCTTTTCCCAAAAATTTGATATCTTCTTATAGCCTTGGAGTTTTTAAAATCACCTTAAAATTCATGCAATGGCTATCTAATGGCTAGTGTAGAAATCTCCTTCAATATCGAGACATCTCTCTAAAATTAACTTTAATTTTTGGGAGACATCTCCCTAAAAGTGGGATGTCTCTATGGAGACGTCTTCTCTAAAAAGGAGATGTCTCCTATTTTTGGGAGATGTCTTCTATGAAGGCACTCCACTTTAGCTAAGATTTCTTCTTGGAGATGTCTTCTCAACTTTTGAACTCTAGTTCTAGTGGCTACTTCTTGATGATTTAGCTTTCTCTCGATTGCTGGAGCATCTTCATTTCACTTGTAGTCTTTGTGCTCATCCATGCTCCCTTGAGTCCTTGTAGTTTCCACTTTAACACCTTTTTGTAGATCTCATTTATTGAGTTCTCATTCATGCTCTACAAATTCATCACATTCCACAACATTTTATGTTCTCCATTTTCCTTAAGGCTTTGACATACCAAAAGGTTAACAAGTACTATAGCTTTCTTGATGGGTACAATGGATATAACCAAATTCACATTACACCATATAACCAATAAAATATAATGCTTACTAGTCCATGGGAAACATTTTCTTATAAGAAAATGCCTTTTGATTTGTGCAATGTGTCTGCTACCTTCTAGAGATTGGTACTGAGTATCTTCTAGAAACAAATAGTCAATGACATAGAAGTATTTATGAATGATTTTTCTACTTATGGACTAGATTTTAAGCAAGCATTGGATCATTTAGATCAAGTACTAAATATATATATAGAGATAAATATGAAGCTCAATTGGTAGAAAAGCCATGTAATGGTTCAAGATGAGGTCGTTCTAGGACGTAAAGTATTACAAAAGGGAATTGAGGTAGATTTAGAGAAGATCAAAGTCACTCAGAACATCATCCAAAGGCCACAAATCATCAAAGATGTTAGATCATTTTTATGTCACATAGGATATTATAGAAGATTTATTAAAAAAATTTCAAAAATAACAAAACCATTAGTAACATTAATAAAGAAAGATGCACCATTTCAATGGATAGAACAATGTGAGAAGGCATTTGAAACTTTAAAAAAAAAGTTAATCTAAACACCAATCCCCTAAGCTCTAGACTAGTCTAAGCCTTTTCACATAATGAAAAATGCTTCAAATTATGAACTAGGTGCAGTGTTAATGTAGCTAGATGATCAAAAGAGGCCATATTACATACATTGTGCTAGTAAAATCATCATTAGGGCACAACTTAATTACACCACCATAGAATAGAATCTTATGGTAGTGGTGTATGCACTAGAAAAATTCAAACACTATGTGCTTAGGTATCCCATTTATGTCCATACAGATCATAGTGCAATAAGATTCCTAATGAATATACTAGTAGTGAGCCCTAGGATGATCAGATGGCTCGTCAAATTACAAGAATTCACCATCACCATGATCAACAAGAAAGGCATACAGAATGTAATAACAGATCTCTTGTCAAGGATAATATGGGAATTGCAAGACTAAGAAGAACCATTAGCAGATCAATTTTCCAATGAAAACCTATTCACAAGGACAACAATGGTTGTTAACTCAACCATGAAGTCATGGACTGCTGATTATATGACCTACTTAATCACTTAAGAATGTCTTGTTGAGTGGAGTAGGAAACAAAGAGAACATTTCCTCCATAAAGTAAAAATGTATATGGAGATAAATGAAAATATTTATGAGATTTTTCCTAATAAATTAGCACAATGGTGTATCCCAAAAAATAATCAACAAAGAATCCTACAAGATGTGCATGAAGGACCATGTGGTGGTCACTACACTAGGCATAGGATAGCACTTAAGCTGATGATGGTGGGCTACTTCTGGCCTATCATATTCTTGAATGCATATAACTTCATCCAATCTTATGAAATATGTTAGCATGGTTGAGGAATAATGGCCATGAATGAAGGCCACAACAATGGATTTAGCTGTTAGAACCATTTGATATATGAAAAATTGATTTCATGGGATCCATTACGCCAATGTCGAACCAGAAAGATTATATCATAGTAATCATTGATTACTGTACAAAGTGGGTAGAAGTAACTATAGTTAAGGATTGTACAGTAAAGAGTGAAGACAAGTGGGAATGACAAGGATGTGAAATTAAGGAAAGTTGTGGATTTCCTAGGACTACTACTACAAGTTTTATCCTATTGCTAAAAATGTGTTATTTTCTTGAGTTCCAATGAAAAATGGAAGTAATAGTACAATAAGTGCTACCTTACCATGTCATTGGAAAGACATGTTACCCATGCCTGAAGGTAGTCCTCTAGTAAGGTCAACACATTAAAATCAAATAAAAGCATAGAATAAAATTTCTAGGGATCCCACTAAAAAGGCATGTTATTGATGCTTGAAGGTAGGTGGATTCTCATAAATCTAAAAAATAAAAAAAGTGTGCTATTAATAAACTCTTTACTTGAACTACATTGCCAAGTGGTAATATTCCTTACAATAGTGTTACTCTTGTGGTTGTTAGTCTTGATAATGAAACAATGTGATGTCACTGGAAAGTGGTTTGGACTTGGTTTGAATCTTGGACAAAAAGGCTAATGATTACCTTAACCACACATCATACATAAGGATTCATTATGCCTATGGTAAGACACCTCATGTCCTGATTTCTACAATCCCTTCTACATTCCATTTCACCTCACTAGTATAGTTAACCATAAATTTATGGTTTTGTATAATATACTGTTATTTTCCCAATTCACTGATATTAACATATGTGTTTTGCTAGATAGGTATTTCTTACATTCAACTCCATGAGTGCCTACGGACACTTTTGGATGTGGTTATACAAGGGCACTAAGGGCTGAAGCTTGATTTGGAAAGGACCCACTTATATAACTTTTGTATCTTATACTTGATGAGTAATTCCACATCATCTTGTACTTCTAAAAACTTTAATGCTCAAAGAACACTTCACACAAAGTTTTATAATTCGTTTGTGTACTAACAATCTTCAATCCATCTCATCTACACCCAATAAACTTTTGTTGCTCGAGATTTCTTCCTTATGATATTCAAATACTAATTTTCAAATTTTAAGCATCATCTATGATACATAACCCTTTGGACATTCTCTATGTCTTCCAAATCATCCAATTGACTTATTTTTTCCATCAAAAATTGCCAATAATTTAAAAATTTTCAAGGATGATGTCATAGTTACAATGTCTTATGTCATATGATGTTAGAGCTACAATGTTGTATAAACGAGGTTGTGTACATAAAAATAGTATAAATAGGTGTGGGAGTTAGAAAAATTTTTCATTCCACCATTTCAAGAAAAAAAAGGAGTTTTTGCTATTTTTTTGAGCTCTAGCAAGCAAACTTCCTGATGCCATAACTTCGTCACTGCAACTCCGATTTGAAAGATTCTTGAATCCTATTGATCCTAGAGTGCTCAACATAGTCATGGGGGAGTCTATTGTGTGTAACTAAGGAAAAATAAGCCAAAATTTTCTAATTCCCAGAGGAAATTATAAAGGGCATGTATAAGAAAATAATAAGAATATTATAACTAACTAACCAAATGTTAGCCAAAGGACTTAACTAATCCTCCTAACTGACCATATCAACCATTTAAGAGCACAACAAACAAGGAAATGATAGTTGTGGAAGGTCATAATAGTTAGAGATATAACACTTAGGGGTTTCTTTTTAAAATTTTTCTAACTCTACAATCATAATAAAGATTATAAATAATAGAAGATAAGAACCTGATCAACCAAAAGTATGAGAAGAATTATGAATTGTAAAGAACTAATTAAAACACCTTACTAATCTCAAACTCTTATTAATTGCAAATGGTCTTAAAGAGGCCAACAATTGAATGACCTTTTGAACATGGTAGCAAAAGACTAAGAGGTCGTGACAAAGGCCAAGTAGGAGAATAGACTTTACAAGCTGAACATGTTAAGCAAGAGACCCAATCATTCAGTATTCATCAATAGACTCCTACCATTGAGAAGTTAGTGCAAGTAGAAGAAGAAGCACCACTAGCACTAGAATAGAAACAATGTCTCACATTGTCTAGTGAATGCCTCCGTGCCATTCAGGAAAAGTTGATCATGTCCATGGTCATCGTGGAATTAAACTTTGGCTCATTCATGGAGTTTTCATTAGAAGCTATTTGAACATAACTCTGGGAATCTCCACTATGGGCAACATTATCTAGGAATGCAAAATGGCACTTAGTAGAGGTTTATCAATTTTGGAAAAGCAAGTAGGAGATGCAATAGTGAAGATAGAAGGAGTTTCCATGCCATACTTTGTTGAGGCAATCACTAAGGCTTTAAATATTTCAAATGAAGGAGATAATGTGGCACAAATTTCCACAAGGTTAGATACATATGCCAAAAAATTATGGCTATAAAGGACCTATGGAAAAGAAGACAAAGATTATAGTGAAATGACTACCGAAGTAAATATTTATTTTAAGAATAGGAATTATCACTTGTTCCCAATTAAGAGGCTCAATAAAATCTCCACCTATGTAGCCATAGGGAATGCAATACTGATGGGAAAATTCAATGTCAACATCACACATCTAATCTTTCTAGAGATTCAAAGATGGTTTGAGAAGAGGAAGGCAAGGAAACCAACACTGCCATTTTCTTGCCTGATAAGGAAGCTATGTAAACAAGCAGGGATTCTAGGCTACACTAATGATGTCCTAAGGAAAACCCAGAATGCCTCTTATGCAGAGATGTCAAAACCAGTGCCGCTGAAGAAAGATCAACTAGAGAAGCTAGTGAGCACTAAGGGAGTTTTAGTTTCAACCCTTACTAATAACATTTCAAGTACTAGGAAATAGCAACAAGTAGGACCCAACTATCAAGCACTTGCTAGAGATAGACTAGAACAACAAGCTCCACCACCTCCACAAGACTACCATCCATCCATGAGCCATCTACATTAGATCATAGATATAATCAGCTAGGGAGCAAGGAAGGGCTCCAATCTCTATAGAGTTAGAGAAAGCTCAATGAGGCTCATAGTTTTAATAGACCCTACTAGTGAATAGGTGTCATTACAAATAGGAAAAGAGGAAGAATGGGCACAAAAAATCTTAGGGAATGCTGCATTATTTTAAGTAATGCTAGATACTAGTGAAGGTGCCACAATTGTGGCTATGAAGCACCAAGATGCAACAAGAGTAGCTAAAGTAATAATTGATCATATCAAGGAATCTTTCAATGTCCTTATTGTGCCACCAACTGATATATTTAGAGCTAAGGATGCTCAAATGTTAGCTAGTACCTCAATGACTCTTGCTGAACATGAAGATGTCCTTGAAAGACTGCTACAGTCAGACTAGGTTATGAAGAACTTGTTCAATATTCCAAGTGATATCATTGTAGTGTAGTCTGATTTGATAGCCACAAAAGAGAATTTGGTGATGCCAAAGATGAGGGCATAGCATGCTAAGAATGAAATGCAAAGATCCTACAAAATGAATAATACAAAATGAATTAGTAGCTTTCAAAGTAGAAGAGAGCCTACATAATTTGTTTTCCTAGACCAGCTTGAATAATTCAAAATGATCAAGTGAGGTAGTTGATTGTCCACAATATACATTTGGATATGAAAAGAGAGAAGATGATGTGGAATTCCTCAATTACTAAAGCCCAAACATACACACATGATAAAGCTCTCACAACCTTGGAAGAGGAGAACAAAAAGCTTACTACTAACAACACAAGGTTGACAAATATAGAAAAGCAGAAAAATGTTCTTGAGAAAAGTATTCATTAGTTAGAAGAAAAGCTAATTCAATTTGACCAATACATGAGCAAATTGACCTGAGAAAATAGGACCCTATTAATGGAAGAAGTTCACGTAATCTGAAAAAAGTTAGCTATCAAGATAAGCATGTGGCAAAATGAGGCCAAGAGGCATAAGAAGCACAAAGAGCATTTTAGGGACTAAGTGGGCATGTGCAAATAAATAAATGAGAAGGAAATATAGATGGCAAAAGCTAAGACCAATTCCATCACTGCTCAAACATTAGACTTGTAACCCATCTTGGATAGTTTAGTCTATGTCCACTAGGCCAAGATAAAAAACAAGGACCTGCAGATTGAGAATTTTATAGAATACATGGGGTTAGCAAATCTATGATATACTAACTTGGCCATATTGAAAATAGGATAGCCTCAGAACAAGCTTGAGAAATAGGTAGTAATAGTGTATGTAATGTACAAGAAAAAATTTACTGATAGAAAAGATGCATTGCAAAAATTGCATGTGGCAAAATATGAGCTCGAAATTATCCAAGTTAGATACCAAGAACAAAAGCATGTAGTAACAAACTTGGCATGCAAAATGACTAATTACCAAGAACTCAGAAAGGTAGCTAGAGTTTTTGAGGAAGAACAATGGTAGTTTGTAGCATGGTATGTAAAAGAAAATAAAATGTTTCTACAATTGCCATGCCTATGGGATGTATTGACTCCATTAAACATTGCACAATCAACATGGATGGTACATGACTCATGGACAAAAGAAGAGAAGCTTCAGGTGCTTCTCAATAGCTATCAATTTAAGAAGCCTGAGGACAAAGCGAAAAAGGCGATAGAAGAGCCACCGCCACCAGAAACTTAAGGTTACATCACACTACTTTAGTTTTTGTTTTGTTTTGTTTTGTTTGTTTTATCATTAGTCAATTGTGTCATATTTTGTAAAAACATTGATGCAACATTCAAAGTCATGTAAATAATCAATTCATGTTAAGTCAATTCTATCTCCCAATTTTGTAATGAACTCTATCCTCAGTTTATTTTAACTTAAGGACAAGTTTTGAATTAGTCATGGGGGTATGATAAAGTCTATTTGTCTCCTGATGCAATATCATATCTACAATATCTAACTAATTCTACATCATCGTTGATGTGATGTCTTGGGATCTATGTAGCCCTATAAATACCAACAATTGGGCGCACAATAGACAACTTTGGATTTCAACCTTTAGCCAAATTATTGCAAATTTTTTTTTTGTAGTTTTAGCAATAGAGTAAATGCCTACAGTGTGATGTTAAATAGTGGATCAGAATCTTTATTCAAGTAAATTGTACTTAAACACAGTTTATGTGCGACAATAAAGATTGAAGTTGTTTCTCATCATTGCAACATTCCTTAGTTTTCTTTATGCTTTACTTAGAATAATTTTCTTGCTTTCTTAGTTAATCATTTATATTTCAAACACTTTACTTTCCATGTTTACTAATTAAGCAAAATGGATATGAATGGTTTCAAGCACTAAGTGTAGTTATATGATAACCTAGTAGTGGCATTACTTAATTCACTTAGTAGTAATCCCACTTGGTAATCCCAGTGATAATTACATGAGTCCAAGGCATGTACGGTAGACTAGGATAAGATATTTATCGCTCTAGAATAAGATAGATTTTTGGTTTTGTAGTTAACTAGACTTAGAATTTTACCTTTTACTCAACCATGTTTACAACAACGAGCATTAAGAGCCCTACAAAATCATCTATTAGATACCTCACTAAAAGTTAAACCATACACTAAGACTTCACTAACTCAAAGTGAGAAGCCAACAATCATGAACTTAACATCAACTACTAGCATAACTACATTGTCCATCCATAGATTACAATCTGGTCACGCGCAGACACTCGTGACTTGTATGGTAGAGTCCACCACTCATCAATGTGATAAAAGAATACCAATAAAATTAGAAGGGAAATTTTACAAGTTAATTAGGCTTACTATCTTATATGGTGTTAAATGTAAGTAGTACAAAAGAGACATGAACAACAAAGCAGTGCGATAAAAATGTGAATACTTCGATAGATATTGAATGTTATTAGAAGAAATAAACTACATAATACAAACATCATAGGATAATTTAAAGTGGCTTCTATTTCAAATAAGTTATAAAAATGACAATTTAGATGGTTTGGACATGTGCAAAGAAGATCAAATAATAAGCCTATAACAAATGTTGCTACATCACTATTCCAAGAAAGCTACCAAAAAGAAAGATCAAAGAAGACAAGGGAACATTGATCGAAAATGATTTGAAGAAACTACAAATAAACAAGATCTAGTTCTTTATAGAGGCAAATAGCAAAAAAGAACTCATGCAGCTAACCCCATTTTGTTAGGACAAGGGTAAGATGATGATGATGACGACTTATCTCTAAGGCTCCCACCACTAAGCTTACACTCATTATTAATAAAAAGCATTTTAATAGATCACATTTACTGTGATATGGTAAAGGGATTGTTCTATCCACCCTTGTGTTTGTTGCTTGGAAATAAATAAATAAAATCATCATAAAATGTCCTTTTTATGGTAGTTGGGATTTTTCTCCATTTTCTCTAAGAGTAGCTTGGATTTTTTCCTACTTTTCTTTCTAACTTAGAGTTCACAACTAGAGTTTAAATTTTTTTTCTCCACATTTCTTTCTTAAGATAAAGTTCACATCCACTTTTCCCCCACTTTTTCAGATGGTAGCTTGGATTTTTTCAAACTTTTCTTTCTCAAGTAAAGTTCACAAGGTTTGCATCTGTCCCACCACATTATTATTATTGAAAAATGGTAGCTTCAATTTTTTCTCCACGTCTATTCCTAAGGTAAAGTTCACATGGAGCACGGAGCGTTAAGCAGCTATGGCTTTGCACCCGGAGATACAAAACCTAGTATCAGCACATCGAATCGCCTTACACGCGTGGGTGCGTTGACGGTTGAAGTTATTACTTGTTTACCTTTTTTGCTTCCCAAAATCTCATATAAGATCTTACTAAGCGAATAGCATATCCATGTTTACTTGTTTTGGAACATTACTGAACACTTTCATATTCATATCTCCGCGTACGACAGCATTATCATCGTGCATAACTTGTATAAATCTCTACCTTTGAAGATATAAATTTTACTGGAGGATGTATGACTGCGTCATAATTCAAGGTATTGGGTTTTGTTTATACTCTACCATTTAGAGTCTGCTGTTAAGGCTTTGTTAGATTCTGTGCCTTGGTTTTGACGGTGCACATGGAAAGATGCCGTGCTACTTCGATTCATATATATAACCTCCGCCACTGTGCCGCATCCGTCGTCGTCTTTCGACCCAGAATATTTCTTTCCTTAGCGTTGAACTCTGGGCACCACACTCCAGAAAAAGTGCTCTTACAGTCACAGAATCCTTTAGTTTACAGATATCCGAGATCCGCCTATGATCTGACATTGATATTTTGGGATTTCTTTCTAGAAGTTGCTTTTTGTGTTTCTATATGTGTTTGTTGCTTCCAATGGTCATGCCTTCCGGCATCTAAAGTCAGACCTCTGTTATCTAACTGTCTGATGCCTGATCCTGGATACTTATCCAAAGTATTCATTGTATTATTATAAATATTATGCAAATAAATTTTTTATGACACTGGAACTTTATTCAGCAACCAAAGGAAATTTTCTGTAAAAATTTCCAGTTTTCAGTTTCCATAATTGTATATACTAGAAATACCCTTAATAAAATTAATCAGCTGATCCGATGAAAAATCATCTACGTCAAACAGGCAAATAATAATGTCATGCAAAGTAATCCCATCCAGCATAAGACTGGTTATGTTCATTTAATGGAGCAATATGGTTAAATGCAACTGCAGCGTATCCTTTTGAGGATTATACAAAATTTCCGGGCTTGTCGATACCAATATTAAAGAGACAACATTTAATTTCTGGGGAGACAAGCTATAAATTGAACATTCAAAGACAGCGTAGTTTGATTGAAAGTCTGAAGCTCAAGCTGAAGCTTTAGCTTTATTACGTGTGAAGACACACAGGTAGCCAATGACAGAATGCAAATTCCAACCCTCAATCACCCGAACTATGTTATCTTTCCCAATTGGCTTGGCTAATATATTACCATTTAATCTGATCTTGAATATTACCAACGAATACGTATTCTATACAGGTAGACATAACCAGTGTTACAAAACTTGCAGAGTTTCTGCAAACCTAGTAACTTGTGACTCATGAGGCAGGTCAGAATTTGAGCATATTTGAGAGGGTTAAAGGAGTGAAAATCTAATTTTCCACGGTTTATTTTAACTGTGATGGGAATTACCCAAGTCCACTCCAATTTATTTTCCAAAAACCCAGCTGAGTCCGAGTCCCGTAACACTGAACATAACAACAAAATTCTATCAAACACGAAAAACTATCATTCTAAATGCACAATTGTTACCTCAACGGAGCATTTAATCACTCCAAACCCATACATACCATTGGGCTGCTATTCATTTAATGAAGCACTGCATTGCCATACCTGTCATAAATAATTGAAGATGCTTTAGTTTCTCAATCTCCCATTATGATCGTATTGGCGATACTATAGCAACCCACAAAGTGGAGAAAGCCGAAGCAGCAGAGCACAAAATGCAGCCATGAAACCTGCATCCCTGCAAACATACATACATAAAAAATAAAAATAAAAAACAGCAAATATACTCCCCCACTAAATCTCTCTCTCCCTCTCTCTCTATAGCTATATGCCTTGAATGCAGAGTTTCTTACTCAAAGGAGTATTCCAGATCAACAGCTACCGAGGACACACGACGATGAAGCAGATTGATGATGAATACTCATTTGAGCAAGAAACGCTGCAAAGCAGACACACGGAAGAAATAAAAGGAAGATAGACATACAGGTCAGATCTGAGAGATTACTCTGGGATATGAGTAATTTGGTTCAAGATCGGCAGCTGACATCAACTCCATTTATAACTCTGTAAAACATACAGTGGCAGACTGTTAGGTAGCGCCATAAATTGGAGGAAAAGAAGATGCATAATCCAGAGAGACAGAGAGAGAGAAGGTGAGGGGTGGGGGGGTAGTTGGACGGATGCGTCACCGAATTGGTTTGGTGGTGGCCGCTGTTGACGCTGATGACTGAAATGCTTGTCTCTACCTTCCATCTGAATTTGTTACCAAATATTTCCGTGCCATACACGTCAGAGTTAACTAGTTTTCACAGCATCATCAGCTGATGCTACATTTTTTATGTGGACTGTTTCAGTGCCGACGATCCGTGAAAAAAATCGACGATTCTCAGATCAGATGCACTGCAAAGCCTTGAAGTTAGGTCGCAGTAACTTTCAATCGTAACAATACGGCTTTGCAAAAGAGTTAGGAAAAACATATAGAAAATAGAAACCATAGTCCGATTCCCTCAACCCACTTGGTAATAAAAAACATATAATTCTAATCTTATTTTAATCTACTGCTATGCAGACTTGTAAACAGACCGAATCCGAGATTTTCAGAGATTTTAAATATTAAGAATATCAAGTTATAAGTAAATAGAAGTTCCACTTATTTTGTGAGGAGGACATGGATGCCTGAGAAATCATTCAGAGCAAATCAAGTTTTGAGCTGTTCCTTTCAAGGTCGTCTGCGTCCTTAACTTATACTATAGATCTTAAAACGACCTCCTTTCATTCGGCTTTTTCTGAACCGCTCACAAATTTGCTTTCATAATTGACAATGGTTTCAACTATGCTGTCCATCATTCTTCGTTTGACCATGCTTTGGCGATGGCCCCTGGGATGATTTGACACAAAGGAACTTAATTTTTTAAGACCATTTCTTTCTGTTTTTCCGAAGACTCGCGCACTCGTACATAATCAGGTCTTCGTTAGATCTCCTGGTCTCCTCTGTGTTTTCTTATTAGTAACCAGATACCTACCTGTAAGCCTTTCCACGATGTTTTGGTGAAGGTGCACCCACCATTAAGCACAGTCAATCGCCATTCAATCTCAGCCAGTCCAACAAAACCAAACTTTTTTAACAAGAAAGTCATAGAAAGTATGACTTGGAAATAGTATGTTAATTATGAAACTGAAACGGAGATTTTATTAGAGGATTTATTGGATAGATATTACATTTGTACTATGAAAAGTAATTATTGACTCAACAAAATATTAACTAATACCAGGATATAACAAGAAAAGATTTTATAGACCTTCGGCTTCAATATTATATTTTTTTGTGTCAAATGTCTCAAATTATGATCTAGTATATGAATTTTTATTACTAAATGTATACTTATCTTTTCTTTTCTTTTCTTTTTTAGGGTAAGGTGATATGCTTAATGGTGCTACCGAGGACAAACTCAAGGTAGATTATACCTCAAAACTCAAAGTACCTATGAGGACATCATATAAGCACACAACATGTTAGTTATCAATTAGAAACATATTGAATACACCATAAGTAAATGATCACATAATCATGCCAATGATATGTGCACAACCACACCATGCTGAACACCTTAGGGAGCTAAGAAGTATTCCTACTCTAACACATCTAACACTAAGTCCCACTTCAAAGAGAAGGGTAGTGGCTTGAGCCAAGGAGATCAAGCTTCCCCAACAAGCCTACATATCCTTGTGATGAGGTTCACAAAGGAATTAGGGCCCATATAGTTTTATTGTGATGGTTAAGATAGCCTAGAACCTAATAGAATCTTCATACTCCTTTGGCCCCTATTCCAGAGGGAAACATCCTTTGATCAACTAATAAGGTATGCTTTTCTACACTCTCCTCTACTTGAAAGAAGTAATGTTCTCAAAAGTGTATGCTTTGCTAAACATGAAGAGTCCTAATGAATATTGAAAAACTTCAAAGAACTAGAAGCTCTTCCAACATTTGTAGACAGGAAAGCTCAATGGCTAGGTTCCTTAGCTATAAAGCACAAAGTATTGAACTCAACTTGTTATTCAATAAAGGCTTACAAAAGTTTGCACAACTTGGGTTTAGGATAAAAAAGGTTTATCCTTTTTCATGCAAACTATACCAATCTTGTTACTCGAAGCAAAATCCAATTGCTTGACCTATGAGCCAATCCTATATCTCTAGTTGTGAAACAAGAGAGTAAAGTTGATTCTTCTAAAACTGAAAGGCTATTTCGTACTTTGAGGGAGCCATTCCTTATGCTTAGTGATAGCCTTTCATGAGCATGTGCATGAATTTTGAAGTTCTAGCCTCATTGTTACATCACCCAACTTCTTAACTAAAAGAAAAGACACATTGATTCTTCTTCTCTTAGAAGTGGTTCATCTTAGATCCACTTTGGCGCCTTTCAGCCTATCACACATTTACCAATTTTGTTCAAGCTACACTATAACTCCCATCAGAAAGTGGCTACCTCTTATCAACCACCTTTGTACATCCACAAGGGTAAATCAAAATGATTTTTTATGTAAAAGTTCATGATGAAAGTCTACTTGTTCTTGATAGTTTGCCACTCCTCTTAGGTATCCTCCTCCAAGGATGTGCCCTGTTAATGTACCAAGAATTCAACATATACCAAGGATGCACATGTTGACAATGGAGTGAATCCATGGATCCTTAACTACTTTAATGTTTGAAAATCCCCTAAATGTAAGCGTTATTGAATAGGTGTTCCTTATATTGAACTTTTTGAGCATTGAAACATGAAACACTAGATGATATTTAGCTAGATATACTAGCAACTATAATTTATGGGCAACAAGTTTGACATGAGTAAGGACCTTGAAAGGTTCATCATAATGCCTTAAGAACTTCTAGCTAGCACCCTTGTTTGGTTTCATGTACCCCACATAATCCATCTTTAACAAAGCCCACTTATTAATAGCAAACTCCAACAGTTTCCTTCTACTATCTACATCTGTTTTCATATGCTGGATAGATTTTTCCTAGTAGAACATGACATCTTGGATATGATATGCCAAGGATTTTAACAAATTCAATTACCAAAGGATTGAAATCTTGAGATTTCCACTAGTTGAGGAACTAATGGTTGCCTTCCCAAGGCCAACTCTAATCCTTAGGAGAAGGACTTTTGAATGTTATAGCTAGATTAAGCCATAGGTAATAGAGCTACCTAGTTTGCTTGATCAAACTAGATGAAATGCCCTAGATACTCTTCAAGAACTCTATTGACCCATTCTATCTACTTGTTTATTTTTGGATGGTATCCCAAGGACATTTGTAGCTTTGTCCCCAATATTTCAAATAACGTTTGCAAAACATTTCCCATAAAACAAGAGTCACAATTAGAAATAATGTTTGATGGCAATCCAAAATAGTATACGGCATTATCAAAGAACAAGAATGTTTCATCCTTAGTTATGTAAGTAGTAGAGTACAAGATGAAGATGACATACTTCAAGAACTTATTCACAACTACAAGAATGTTGGAAAATCCATATACTATGGGAATTCTTATGATGAAATCCATAGAGATAGTCATCCATGGGAGCTCTAGAATTCTCAAGAAATGAAGCAGCCCCTCTAGTTTCTCATTTGAACTTTTATCCTATTGACAAACCAAACAAATTTGTATAAAATTCACCACATCAACCTCCAAGTTAGGCCAATAAAACATCCACTATAGAAATTTCACTATACATTTATGACCCAAATGATCCACTTAGAGAGTGTTATGGCATTCATCAATGATTTGAAAATGCAAGGCACCCTAATCAAGAACATAGATCCAAGTTTTCTTAAACATGAGTAGGTCATCAACTTGACTAAGATTTGAGTCATCACCTTCATGGGCTAGCTTTAATAACTCCTAATCATATTGATCATAATGTAATCTATCTTTGATCTTCTATTGGAGTTTAGGATTAGCCATCACCCAAGAGTTATTGAGCTAGTTCATGACCTCCATCAAGTGTACCAAAGGACATTTGCTTAATGCATTTGCTAACACATTCTTCTTTCTTGGCCGATAAACAAACTAAAGATAAAAATCTTGTAGCATGTCCAACCATCTAGCTTACTTTGAATTCAACTTGAATTGATTTAGAAGGTAACTCATGCAAGTGTTGTAAATTTTGATTAGCACAAGATCCTTAAGAAGATAGTGTTTCCATGTATGAAGAAAATGCATAATGGTGAATGTCTCTTTTTCATGCACTAATTACAACGGCTTAGCTTGATTTAACTTCTTGGACTCAAACACCACTAGATAGTTATCTTGCAAAAGCACCCTACCAATCACCTCATTAGATAGTTCTCTTAGATCTATTCAACTATCTAGTAAGAGAAGACTCAAGTCCTTACTAGATAGTTGAATAGATCTTAAAAAAATGGTAATGAATATCTATTCTTGATGGTGTATTTATTTAGTATTTTGGAATCATAGATTAACCTTAATAAGACATGTTCTTTCTTGGTGAAAAATACTAGGGCTTCATAAGGAGATTTAGAGGGTTGAATGTAATCCTTTTCTACCAAGCTTCTAATTAATTCCTTAGCTCTGTAAGCATAGGGATGGTCATTTTATAAAGTCACTGCATGGGAGGGGTACTTCTCTAGGCAACTCCACTAGCATTACATTCTTCCAAAAATGTTCTCAACCCACATGCTTATTGTGTAGAACTTCTATCTTCAATTTCTCTCAACACCATAAGAAACATCTATTGGATCAAATCCCTAGTAGCCCATTTCATCACCACAGGTGAAATTACTTGAACTTCTTAGTTAATACCAATTTCTTTTAGTGTAGAGGATTCTCATGCAAAATGTAAGAAACATCTAGGTAGATGGCAACTAGCACCTTTACTTAAAAAATTATTATCCAAGGATGACTTGGAAGGAATTAATGTCTACGATAGAGAAGTCAAACGTTTCACTCCATTGGCCAACCTTTACTATGATATCTTTCATGACTCATGTTGACTTGATTAGATGGAACTTGGCTAACTTGTAGGATGCTAAAGCTAGTATTTTTTAAAATTATGGGGTCACAAACTATATGTTAAGTAGGAGAGGTGAAAATTGGTAAGATAGAGTTAAAATTCTTAAATCACATCATTGGTGGAGGTACAAAGAAAGTAAAGGTCATTACCCCCTAGCCTATACCAAAAGATGTGCATCAGTTGCATCAATTCTTAAGATTGGAAATTTATTACATTAAGTTTTTTTAGAGATTCTCTAGAGTGACAATAGCCTTAACTAACTTGCAAAAGAAGGATATTCTCTGAAATTGGAGCCATGAGTGTTAAGAGGCCTTTGAAAAAAATCAAAATATGCCTCATAACTCAGCCCATGTTAGCCCTTTTTGATTTCTCAAAACCATTCAAAGTTCATACAAACACTTTAAATGAGGTGATTGGTTCAATGCTTTTGCAAGAGTCTAAGAAGTTAAATCAAACTGAGCAGTTATGGCTAGTACATAAAAAGGTAACCTTCATCATTGTGCATTGTCTTCACACATGGAGTCACTATCTTCTTAGGGGTCGTATGGTAGCCAAAACTAACAACACTACCATGAATTGCCTCTTAAATCAATCCAAGTTGAAGTAGAAGAAAGCTTGATTATTAGACATATTACAAGACTTTAATCTTCAATTTTCTATCGTCTAGGATGAGAGAATGTGGTAGTAGATGCTTTAAGTAGAAAACCTCAATTACACTTGATGGAGGTCATGGGCCAATCTAATAACTCTTGGATGGAGGCTAATCATAAACTGTAGTAGAAATCAAGGATGTATTGCATCATGATCAGCATGCTCAAGAGTTTTTAAAGCTATTCCATGAAGGTAGTGACTTGAGTTTCAATGAATTTGATGGCCTACTAATGTTCAAGAAAAATCATATCTATGTTCTTAATTGGGGTGTGTTTCATTCTCAAATTAATGATGAATGCCATAACACTCTCTAGGTGAGTCATCTTGATCATAAATGTATAGTGGCATTGATGGAGTGGAGGTTCTATTGGCCTAACATAGGGGTTAATGTGGCAAATTTTATGTGAAGTTGTTTAGTCTGTCAACTAGATAAAAGTTCTAATGAGAAACCATAGGACCTACTTCACCCCTTGGAAATTTTGAAGCTTCCATGGATGATCATATCCATGGATTTCAGCACAAGACTTCCCATAGTATAGGGATTTTCTAACATCCTTGTAGTTGTGGATAAGTTCTTAAAGTATTTCATCTTCATCCCATGCTTTACTCTTTGAATGATTTAGGATGTAGCATCTTTGTTCTTTGACAATGTCATACACTACTTTGGATTTCTATTAAGCATTATTTTTTATCATGAATTCCATTTCATGGGAAAATTTTTATAAAAGTTATTTGAAATGTTCGAAATGAAGTTGCAAATATCCTTGGAGTACCATACACAAATAGATAGGTAGACAAAAAAAGTCAATAGAATTCTTAAATAGTATCTAAGGAATTTCATTTGATTCAATCAAAAAAAAACTAGCTAGCTCTACTGCTTGTGGCTTAATGCAGTTATAACATTCAAAAGTCCTCAACCAAATGATTTTTTCTAGTAGAGATGACCTTGTGATGAAGTGTGAATAAGGTAATTGCATTGATGCATGGTCATTAGTGTAGCCCCATCGATATATCCCCATTAACACATCTCTAGATGCGTTGATGTAGGTATGTCAACATTGACATTGGCATCACCTATATAAATGTGCATACCTCTCATATGTATGACATCATTCGGTCATTTCCTTAGCTGAGCTCTTGTAGTTTCTTTTTGTAGAAGTTAGTAAATTTTTTCCTCTAAGTGTCCACAATGTGAATTGAAGTCATTGTATGGTATTTAATTCAAGTGCAACATGTACTTGGATGTAGTTGCATGAGCGGTAATAAAATTGAGATTTCTTCCATTCATTGCAACACTTGGATTAGTTTAACTTTACTTTTTACCAATTTACTTTATTATTATTAAATATTAAATATTATAATTTATAATTAATGTGAATACAACCACTTTAAGCATAATATATTAATGCTTGGTAATACCAACAATGGATACTTAATACACCAACTAGTAGACACTTGGTAGCCTAGTAGTGTTAATATACATTTAAGATGTGTATGGAAAGTGGGAAAGAATGCTCTACATTTAGGTTAGTTTAGTTAATTAATTAGTTAATTTAAATATTGAATATTTCTTTATTCAATTATTTATTAAACACATAAAATAATAAAAGTTGTAAAAATAAATATCTTATACCTCAAGCACACCTAACCATACTAATAAATTAACACACGTGTTGATTGGGAAGATAATGATTGGCAAACCACATCTTTTACGATCTAATAATATCAATCACCTAGGTAAATAAAGTTTATTGAATTATACCAGATCACATGTACATGCTAGTAATTCATATGGTTGGGTGTACAAAGTACCTACTACTCATCACCTTAGAAAGATAATCATCAGTCTCTCAACTAGTGGAAATATCACATTAAGGTTTCAATTCTTTGGAAAATAAATTCATTAAATCTTGGGTGGATCATATTCAAGTTTGATGCATGGGTGGCACTTCAGTAGATCCCAATAGGATCCAATCCATAACTTCCAATCAAATCTAGCTTAGAAAATAAGAACAACATAATAAAATAGAAAAAAATCTTTTTATATTAAGAAAATTCTCAAAATGCATAGAAAATACATCAAATATGATAAGCCAAGCTCAACTTACAACTCTTCCAAGGATCTTAGAGGCCACACTTATCCTCTCTTAATCCTTAATTGCTCACAATGGAGCCCAAGCTCAAGACCAAATAATTATTAGAGATTCTTCTAACTTCTCTCAACTAATCTTCCTTGCCTCTCACTCAATTTCCTTGCACAAGCTCTTCTTACTTAAGAGCTCTCTTTATTTTCTCTTGGTCAAGGTTAGGCACCAAGAATGGTAAATTACATCAATATTTATAAGTAACTAGAAGACAAGAAACCTAGAAATCTTTCCTTAAATTAAATTAAGGTTATTTAGATTTTTCCAAGTATTCTCATAGTCTCCCTAGCTATTTCCATCTTCCTTTGGTTGTTTCCATTTTTTTTATTATTTTTATATTTCTTTGGCTATTTCCCAGATTGAAATGATTAATTTTGGAAGTTTCCTTGCTCATTGGGTCGTTTCTAACCTTTCCAAGACGTCTCCTACAAAAACCTAGCTCTTGGTAAAAACATCTACTAATTTTCTAGGACATCTCATTTGGGCCCAAGACATCTTATGCATAGTGGAGATGTCTCATCTGAGATATCTCAAGTTCCAATGAGATGTCTCACCTGCTAGGGCTAAACACAATGATGCTTGTTTTGAGGTCTAGGCCCTCCACATTCCTCTAAATAAGTTTCATAGATCATGGAACCCCCTAAACTCATCAAAATAAACTTCAAAAGCTCTGAAACCAACCAAAACATACATGTAGAGTAGAATAAGAGAATTGAAAGAGGTTTCCCTACACCAAAGTTGCTAGGTTATTAATAAAGTCAATTTTTGATCATCAATGATGTCGTTTATATGATATCGTAGCACATGCTATGTCATACTTGATATAATATATTAGAATGTGTGCAGCCCTATAAATATGACACTTGTGCACATGATCTGTATAACTTTTCATTCCATATTAACTAGACTCTATCAGTTTTATTTTGCAAAGTTAGACTTAGCACTTAAAAGTGTGAATGCCCATAGTGTGATGTGTCTTCGTGAACGACACCTTTATTCAAAAAAATTATACTTGGGCATAGTTTGCGAATGGAAATAAAGGTCAAACTATTTCTCACCATTGTAGCATTCTCCTAGTTTATTGTTTTTAGTTTACTGTTTCTTCTTAGAATAATGATTACTATTTTTAACTTAATGTTTACTTTCCAAAGTACTTTACTTTTAACTGTTGATAGTAATTAGAATGAGTATGACTAGTTTCAAGCACTTAAGTATAATTATTTGGTAGCCTAGTAGTGTTATTACTTGGTATGCCTAGTGGCATAATGCTTGGTAGCCTGGTAATGATTGCATAAAGTCCAAGGTATGTATGGAAAATTAGGAATAGATACTTATTGCATAGGATAGATTATATTTACTTATCTATTTCACTTAGACTTAGAAATTACTTTCTCTTCACTATGACTACACCTAGGAGTTTAAGCCTTACAACATCATATATCATATCTAAACCATACATATAGACTTCACCAACTCCATGTGGGAAGACAATGGTCTTGAACTTAAGCCAATTGCTAGCATATTAACATTGCCTCATCCATAGATTATGATTAGGCTACATGTAAACACTCATAACTTGTATGGTTGGGTGTTGGATTATTTCACCACTCATCATTGGCATCATTGTCAGGGATGTATGAATGTATGCTGAGTAATTGATTTTATAAAGTTCATTTTATTAGGAAATTGATGGGACACAATATCACATGGGCCGCGATATCACATACGCAATATCACGGACATCATGATATTGCATCCCACATGATATCGTGTACGCGATATCGCATCGTCCCCCGTGATATCACGTATGCGATATCGCGGTGCGCCATCATATCTATAAATAAGAGGAAGATCTCCCTTGTTTTCTCATCTAGATCTAGACCCTTAGGGAAACTCTGACAGTTTTACCTCTCCAGAGATAGAATATTTTCCATGTGCCCGCAGTAGGAGCGCCAAAGTGAACAGATCTTTATTCGAGCAAATATTGTACATGAACACATGTTTGTGTACGGCAATAAAGACGAACTTCTTGGATAAACCTTGTAGTGCATGGAATAGGCTAAATAGGATTTTATTTATTGTTATTTACTATTTATCATTTAATCACTTTATTAGTCATTAATTCTCTCTCAACCCTTCTCTCCTAGTTAAGTGCCTCAGTATGACCACTTCGAGCATGTGCGTTACGTGTGGTGATCCCAAAAACGACTAGCGTTTGGTAACCACGGTTGCATCGGTTTAGGGTGTGAACGGTAAGTGGGAACGGATGCTAATGCTAGGTTAACTCAGACTTAGTTAGTTAGTTAGAGTTAGTAATTAGTCTTTTCAATCCTCCACCTTTCAACATAGGAGATAAAATCGAAAAGACATAAAAATCATATACCTTAGGCTTACTTAACCATACACCATGACAACTACAAGTAAGTCTGGGAAGACAACGAATAATTAACCTTAAGTGTTCCATGAGGCGTGCAGGCACTTAGTCTACGGATTGCAACTAGATCATGCATGTTACGCTCGTATTCATATGGTTAAGTGTAGGGGTACCTTGCCACTCATCATTGGCGCTGTTGCTAGGGACTAAGTGTTTGTGCGCTAAGTAGAACATAGGAAATCACTCACATCGTTGGGAGCTTAAATGAACCTTAGGGTTAATTAAATGAACAATTTATATAATGGTTAATTAGCACACCGATAAGACACAATGTCTTCTTCTTCTTCTCATAAGAGCAATACACCACCTAGGGATAATACAAGAAATAGTCGGCAGTCTAAAACACATAACCTAAATCCGCCAGTGCCTCAACAATATAGGGTGGAATATACTCATCCCGATGAGTATATACCTAATTTTACTTTTATCCTCCATTAGGATGAACAGATGCGCTGGAGAGATTTGCAAGGTAACATACTGTTACCTCCAGATCGTGCCATCCCTAACATGCTCCTCCGTGCTTTGGCACAGATTGACATGACTTAGCTCTATGCTGAATACGTTATAGGTGATTTTGACACAAGGGATTACTATCCTACATCCGCACAACGTATGAGAAAATCAAGGCAGGAGAGCCAACATACACTGTTGAAGGGAAAAGAGGTCCCGCACATCCTAAGTGAAATAGGAGATGGTGAACCACTCATAACGAGTTCTCTATCAAAATATGTTCCTCCTCCTAATGATAGTGAGGAGGTGGGGTATCAGAACCTATGCTCCATGATACATAACCCTAGTTTTGATCCCTGTGAACACCAATTGTTCATTGAGGGAACAACAACACATGACAAGGATGGGCACTCAGATCATCATCACGATTGGGGCCAAAGCCACAGAAGAGAAGGTAAGAAACATCGTCATGGCGATGGTTCTCCTTCTTCTTTCCCTTCTTCACATCATTCACCCTATCCTTCCACCTCTGGGCGCAGTCATAGAGAGCATAACGGTGAGGATAGAGGTAGACAAAATGAGAGACCTCGACGAGAGAGAGGACGAGGGCAGTCTAGAGAATCTAGGCATGAACAAAGGAAAAGTAGGGAACAACAGAGACATCATAGACATCATGAAAGAGATGATCATGATGAACCCCTACTTGCTACCTGAAGTATGCTAAATATAACGAAGGCAGTTAGGATACCAACAAGGCATTTAAAAGATAGTCAGATCAAGCATTTAGACATGAACAACATCTCATGCTTCAAAGGGGGATATAACGAAGGTCCAAAAAATCATTTACAGGCATTCCACGATGCATGTGCCTTGCAAAACATAGAAAACAAGTGGCAGAAACTGAAGTTGTTTCCTAGGACACTCATAAAGGAAGCAAAGAGTTGGTACCAGTCCTTAGAACTAGAAACCATCAGGAGGTGGAGTACAATGTTAGAACTCTTCAACAATAAATACCAAATGTACTCCAGAGTGTCTAACTTACGTAAGCAGATCCAAGGATGAAAGCAAGGTACTCATGAAGCCTTGGATGTTGCCATGGGCCACTACTATGCATTGTTACATCATTTCCCAAGCCATGGTTACACACAATGGGATCAACTCTGCCACATTGTAGATGGGCTAAGGTATGAAACTAGGAGAACCCTTGGGACTTATGCCCAAGGGAGACTATCGGAACTTAGATCCCATGAGATTCATTGATTGTTGGAGCAAGTAGCCAAAGAAGAAGGGGAGCTACGAAAAAGGGAAAGTGTAGAAGAATACAACCGTGATCCCTCTCTTCGAAAGAAGGGAGTGAGATTCTGTGATGAAGAGGATGAGTCACCAATCGAAGAGTTGGTGAATAGGAAAACCTTGTCTCTTCAAAAGCTAACAACGGAAGTATTGGCTAAGGTAGATGAAGTATGGAGCTCCTTAGATAGTAAAATTGAAACTATCCTGAAGATTGTAGAGGAGTCTAAGGAGAAACGAAGTAGTGACAAAGATAAGAAAAAGCAGAGAGATTCTGGCCCTGCACATGATAAGGGTAAGGGGAAAATAACTATGTCTGATGAGGTTGTGGATTTGGACACAAACAATGATGGTGGATGTGAGATCTGCTACTATGACCATCCTAAGGGATGTTGTCCAATCATCTCACATCTACAAGAGTCTGGGGTGTATGCAGTCAACCTGAGACTTAACAAATGACAGACACCCCAAAGGTTACCTTATTCCCAAGGTAACCCAAGACAGTTCCACTAACCATTAACGTACTATCCAAGTGGAACTCCACCACAACCCATTGGACAACATCAGCAGTGGAAATACCCACAGTCATGGGGGATGCCACTGTTGAAACAATAGTACCCTTACCAGCAGCTAGACCCATATGGATATTACGTGTAGCAGCCGATTTCTCCAAGTGACTCCATGGGTCACACAACTCCCCACCGTCACTACCAAGTTTGGGAGTACTTTAGAAGGACTCCTTCTCCTCTGGGAGATGCTCCATACCCATACCATCCTCCTAATATGTTTGCACCTCTTCCACTGGTAGTTCCCATAACACCTCCTGCTCCAACAATGCAAGGGGAACTTTCCACTCAATTGCAACCACGAAATGCTACGAGAGCCGTAAACATTCAACCCGTTGCTAGTTCTAACAACCACAAAAAGAGAAGACCTTTCTTCAGAACCAAAAGCCTAGACAAGCTCTCACAACAACAAGCGATTGAGTCTGTGATTACTCCTCCAACACACAAGGCTTTGATGCTCCCTTCAGTCCAACAACAGAGCTTAACATATATGGTTATGTTAACACATACCGTAACTGACTGGATCAATGTAGGCCACCTTCCTAGGGAACTATCTAACCCTAAAAGTCCCTTAATCTACCTCCAAGTCACCAGGAACGAACCAAATAAGGCTCTTCTTGACTCAGGTTCTGGAGTCAACTTAATTTCACGAGAAATGTATCAAGTTTGGAACCTGCCCCAACTTAAGAAGAGCAACATTCAACTAGAGCTGGCTGACCAGTCCATCACCATTCCCTTGGGATTGGTGAAGGATATTGTTACCACTATGTGTGGTTGGTCATACCCAGCTGATTTCCTAGTGATTGAAGTTAACAACAACGAAGGGGACTTCCCAATCATAATGGGAAGGGCATGGCTAAGAACGATAGATGCATGCCTAGGGATTCACAATCTTTCCTTAGAGATATCTAAGGTAAATATCTATGAAAAGATCAAGAAGAAGAAAGTTCCATGCATCACATACAGTGATTCATCGGGTGATGACATGGAGGAATGCTCGGCATCTCCTCCATGCAACAGGTGTGCCCTTGAAACTGTGAGACAAAGATGCCTGTATGTAGCAACCACACAACCAGTAGTAGATACCTTGTGGTTGACATCTAGTCAAAAGAGTAACCGACAAACATGCATGGAATGAACTAGGAAAATAACCCATGCCAACAATGAAGGCATAGATACCTTGGAATATGAACGTCGCCAACTTCCACCCCTTAATCTAAGAACATCAATTGGGAGAAGTTGGACACTTCTAAGAAATTCAAATAGGCGTTCATTATTTCGGATCTCTCCCTTTCCAGTTAGTCATGGGGGAGATGGCCACCTATGCTAATCATTTGGGGGCCCTCAATTCTTTTTAATTTTTGTTTTACACATTTTTGTTTTCCACATTTTTGTTTTACACGTTAGTGTTTTACACGTTTTTGTTTTCCACATTTTTTTTTTACATGTTTTTGTTTTACACATTTTTGTTTTCCATGTTTTTGTTTTACAAGTTTTTGTTTTACACAGTTTTGTTTTACACATTTTTTCTTAAACATTTTTTGTTTTACAAATTTCTTTGACTTTTCTTATTTTTGTTTTTCAACATTGTTATACTTTTTCATTTTGTGTGTGTGTGTGTGTGTGTGATCCACCTTGTAAGTTTGTCACTAATAAGTGTTCTTCATGATGGTATGAATTGTGTTCATATTAATTGCTAATGTTTGGTTTTTACCTTTAAGTCATGATGTTGATACTAAGGTATGTTTCTTTTGATATGGTAGACAATGAGTTCACTCCATCCATTCATCCACCAGTTTCTATGGTCTCTCTCGGCTTGGAAATGTACGGTCCCTTTCTAAATAAGAACTATTAATGAATCGGTGACTGGGTATTTCTCAAACTAAGGAAGGACTTAAGGATTTAAAAGGGTGTGACTTTAAGGGAACTTGATGCATTTGTGTTGTCCATTCTCTTGGGTGCTTGGATGTTTTCTTCTTGAGTTTTATTGCCGCTTCAACGTTACCCAATTATCGGGAAGCTGAGTAATAAAAATAACAAAGTCTTTGCATGGTGTGGTTCTCACGTAAAAACACATAAAATAAAATAAAATAAAATTAAAAAAAAAGAAAAAAGTGAGAATTCAAAGCACACCCCTTAGACGAAATAATCATTTGGGCTACAAGCACTGGTTATGGAACTCAAAATAAAAATGTTCCCTCTAACTAAGGCCCTTTTCGCTTCCCATTCTCTCCTCCTTTGTTTCGTCGAAATGGTGGTGGCTCTTGGGTGAAGGCATTCTTGTTACTTTAGGAGGATGGATTAGCTGAGTGCATTGATGCAAAGTCACTGGATGATGCAAAGTCATTGGATGTGGTTTTTTGAGGCCGAACTTGGAATGGGATCCACTAAGTCACATTAATCATGAAATACACAAGGGGTTGTACACCACCTTGTTTTTGGGATTCCATTCCATTCTCTTCTCTCCATCCTTCTCTCCCCATTATTCACCTCATTGTCGATTGTATCATTAGTGTATATTTTAGTAGATGCATTGTTTTCTTTTTGGTAAATTCTTGTGGTTAAGACTTTAACTCTTGTTTCAAATGACATTCCTAGAGCCTACGGACTCTTTGCATGTGG
>MNCI01007530.1:63748-146333 GCA_015680685.1 Gnetum montanum
AGATGTGGGGGTGTGGTGTGTGGGGTTGGGGTGTTGGGGGACATTGGGGGGCTGCAGTACTTTACATGATATCACTACAATTTGAGTTAGAATTTTCTAACACTTAGAAGGTATCATAAGGATACATACAAAAGGGAAAAAAAATTTGAAGTCAATTAATCATAATAAAGATAAAAGGACTTCAATAAGACTCCTAATGTACCATACCAACTATTTACGCCATAAACAAGAGAAAAATTGATAACTGTGAAGGGTTACAAGGAAAATAACACCAAGGGGGTTTCTTTTTAAGATTTTTCTAACTCTACAATCATGATAAGCTAAGAACTTGATCTAACAAAGGGTACGATTAAGGAAAGGAGTTATTAAGAATTGGTGTAAACATGTTAATAATTTCCAAATCCTTGATGATTGTAGATGGTCCTAAAAAGACAA
This sequence comes from Gnetum montanum, assembly GCA_015680685.1. Lineage (NCBI taxonomy): Eukaryota > Viridiplantae > Streptophyta > Gnetopsida > Gnetales > Gnetaceae > Gnetum > Gnetum montanum. The sequence goes on from MNCI01007530.1 coordinate 64,184, forward strand.
GCAACAAGAGGACACTCATAGCTAGCAAGTAAAAGACTAAGAGGCCAAGGAAGAGGTTGAATGAAAAAACAAACCCCACAAGCAAAGCATGTCGAATAGGAGGCATAATCATTTAGCATCCACCAACAAACCCCTGTGACAAAGAAATTTTTCCAAGTGCATGTAGAAGTTTTGCAAGTGCTAGAACAAGGAAAATAACTCACATTGTTTCCTAAATGCCTCCAGGCCATTCAAGAGAAATCCATCATGTCTATCATGACTATGGAACTTAACTTTGGCCTCTTTATGGGGTTTGCTCTAGATGCTATGAAGACCCAACTCTTGTTATCTCCTATATGGCCCACCTTGACAAGTGGAGTTTGGTACTTAGGAGAGACACTTCAATTTTGGAAGAATAAACAAGTAGATGCTATGGTGAAAATCGAGGAAGTCTTAGTGTCTTACTCTATTAAGGCCATTACTAAAGCACTCAATGTTCCCAATGAAGGGGCAAAGGTGGCACAACTCTCCACTAGGTCTAATACAGATGTGAGGAAACTATGGTTGCAAAGAGCATATGACAATGATGATAAGGATTATAATTAACTATCCTTGAGGAGAAAATCTAATTCAAAATTTTCATGTATCACTTGTTCCTCACTAAAAGGCTCAATTAGGTATCAACTTATGCAGCCAGAGGAAGCTCCATTTTGATGGGGAAATTTAATTCAAACATCATCCATCTCTATTTCCTTGAGATTAAACAACGGTTTGAGGAGAAAAAGGTAGTGAAGCTGACACTTCCATTTCATTGCCTTATTAAAAAGTTGTGTGAGCGAGTTGGCATCCTAGGGTACACCAATGAAATCCTTAGGAAGGCTCAGAATGCTTCCTATGCAAAAATGCTCAAGCTAGTACCTCCAAAGAAGGATCAAGTGGAAAAATTAATAAACACAAAGGAACTGCAAGCACTATACTGACCTATTAGCAACAAGAAGTTGGGTGTACTAGTTAATAACAAACTGAGCAACAACAATAGTAAGAAAATTAGCAAAAAGTTTCACCACTGCCATCGCAAGATTATAGGCCTTCAATGAGTCATTTGCAACAAATTTTAGAGACTATCAGCTAGGGAACATTTGAAGAATCCAACCTATATAAAGTAATTGATGATGTAGTTAGGTTAAAAATATCAACAGATCCTACTAGCATCCAAATTTCATTAGAGTTAGGAGGAGGGGAAGAATGATTATAACAGATTTCCAGGAATGCTACATCATTCTAAGTGGTGCGCAAAACTAGAGAAGGAGCCATAGTTGTGGTTATGTACCACTAGGATGTAGCAAGAATTGCAAAAGTGATCATCAATCACATAAAAGAATATTTCAATGTTTCTATTATGCCACTAGAAAATATTTATGGGGCTAGAGATGTTGAAATGTTAGCAGGTACCTCGATGACTCTTGCAGATGATGAGGATGTGCTTGACATACTACTGAAAATAGGAAAGGTTATGACCAATCTTTTCGACATCCCAAGTGATGTCACTACAATTCGGTTAAAATTAATAACCATCAAAGGAAAGCTGGTCATGGTAGAAACCAAGGTGGAGCATGCTAAAAATAAAATCAATAGATTACCAAAAGAGCTTGCAACCTTGTGCACAAAAAAGAAAGATCCCACTTGGTTTATTGCACCTAACTAGCTAGATTAGATTAGAATAGAGCACATCAATCACCTTGCGGAGTATAATAAGTAGATGGATCAAAAGAAAGAGAAGGAGGTGTGGGATGCCTTAGTAATAGAAGCATGGACATACGCATATGCTAAGGCACTCACTGCATTATAGGAGGAGAAAAAGCAAATTGTTGCAAACAATGCTTAGTTGACCAACATAGAGAAGCAAAATAATATCCTCAAAGAAAGTATTTAGCAACTTTAAGAGTCTTTGTAAGGGTTAACCAAGATATGAGCCACCTAGCATGAGAGAATAGAACCCTATCAATTGAGAAAGTACATGCAATAAGATAGAAATCTAAAATTGAAATAAGCACATGGTAGAATGAGACAAAGAGGCATGAAAGGCTCAAAGAACACTTTCATGATCAAGTGGACATGTACAAGAAAATTAATGAGAACGAAAGCTGGATGGCTACAGCCCAATTTAACTCAATTTTAGCATAGAATCTAGATTGCCAGCCTATCTTGGATATCTTTGCTCATGTTCACCAAGTAGAAATAAAAAATAAGGACTTGTAGATAGAGGATTTGACAAAATACATGGGGTTAGCTAACCTTCATTATGCTAACCTAGCCACTTTAACAATAGGTAGATCCATAAATGAGCTAGAGCAACAAGTAGTGGCCATTTATGCTCTATATGAGAAAAAATTTGTCAATTGAAAAGATACTTTGCAAATGTTGCACATGGAAAATTCAAAACTAGAGGTAGTAAATTTCAACTACTAGGATCAAAAGGATGTTGTAGTGAACCTAACCAAAAGGATGATAGATTATCAAGAGTTGTGAAAAATGGCTAGAGCATTTGAAAAAGAAAGGAGGCAATTTGTGGCATGGTTTGTAAAAGAAAATCAAATGTTCCCACAATTGCCATGTTCATGGAATGTAATGGCTCCATCACACATCGCCCAATCATCATGGATGGTACATGACCCCAAAATGGAGGAAGAGACACTTCAAGCATTACTCAACAAATACAAATTTCAAAAGCTCAATGATAAAGGGAAGTAGCCGATGGAGGAGCCACCACCATCTGGAACTTTATCTACATCAAGCTTTATTAGTTTTTATTTTTTTGTCATACAACTATATCTAAATTTTGTAAAACACCACTATGGCATTCAGTGTCTTATATATAGTTAGTTAGTCATGTATAGTCGAATCTAACTTCCAATTTTGTAAGGGACTCTATTCTCATTTTGTTTTACCTTGTGGATGAGTTTTTAGTCAATTGTGAGGGTATGATAAAGTCAATTTTTGATCATCAATGATATCATAACAATGATATTGCATCAATGATGTCATTTATCTGATATCATAGCACATGCTATGTCATTGTTGATATGATATCTCAAGATGTGTGTAGCCCTATAAATATGACACTTGGGCATACAATCCACAAAACTTTTCATTCCATAGTAACTAGACTCTATAATTTTATTTCACGAAGTTAGATTTAGCACTTAAAAATGTGAATTCCTGTAGTGTTATGTGTCTTAGTGAACAACATCTTTATTTGAATAGATTATACTTGGGAACAGTTTGTGAAGGGAAATAAAGATCGAACTATTTCTCACCATTGTAACATTATCTTGGTGTACTATTCCTAGTTTACTATTTCTACTTAGAATAATAATTACTATTTTCCAACTTAATGTTTATTTTTCCAAAGTACTTTACTTTTAACTGTTGATAGCAAGTAGAATGAACACAATTGGTTTCAAGCACTTAAGTGTAATCGTTTGGTTACCTAATAGTGTTATTGCTTGATACAGATAGTGGCATAATGGTTGGTAGCCCAATAATGGTTACAAAAAGCCTAAGGTATGTACAGAAAATTAAGAATGGATACTCATCGCATAGGATATATTAGATTTACTTATCTATTTCACTTAAACTTAAAAATTACTTTCTCTTCATTATGACTATGCCTAGGAGTTAAGCCTTGCAACATCATATATCATATACCTCATAGTGAGCTAAACCATAAACATAGACTTCACTAGCTTCACATGGGAAGACAACGGTCGAACTTAAACTAATTGCTAGCATTTTAACATTATCTCATTCATAGATTATAATTGAGCTATATGTGAACACTCGTAACTTGTATGGTTGGGTATTTGATGAGTGGCGAGGTACCCCTACACTCAACCATAAAAATACGAGTGTTTCATGCACGATCCAATCAAACTCTATAGATGGGCTAGTTGTGGTATCTAGATAGTTACTTGTTGATCGCAGTTTGCTGTCTTCCCACCTAGACTAGTATTTGCTTTTTCACATATGGTTTAGTCCAGAGTGAGGTGTATGATGTGTTTCCTATCACTATGCTACTCCTAGGGCAATGGAAAATAACTTTGTTTAACCTAAGAGGGAAAGGGTGAAGAGAGCCTAAGCTAGCCTAAGTGCAATGAGCATCCGTCTCTTAACAAGAGGCATTGGGTTTGAAGAGGAAGATGGTTGGGTTGGTGATGGCTTCTCCCATGATTGGGGCTTTTACCATTGTGGTTGAACCTGATATTTCTATACAAAATCTGGGTGTAACATTCCTTCCCAATGCTCATGTAAATGTGAAAAAGCTAGGCATTGGCCTTTGGGGTGATTGTATAGACAGACATTGCATTGATATGTGAAGTTGGTAGTTGCGTTCTTATTCTTATTATCTTCTAGCCTTTGTTCTGATTGTTGTGTGGTGTCCTATCCTATTTCTTAATTTGGCATAGTTGTACCTCTACTATTATTAGCATATTCTCCATATTTTCCATGCACCCATTCCATCATCTTATTAATATTTGCCTCAATTTCATCTAGTGATTATTGCATTGGCAAAGGTAGAAATGGTTGCACTTGCTCAAGATGAGCTAATTTCTCCTCTTTATGGTTATGGACCTTTGCTAATTCAAGATTTTGGTCCTATTGAGAGCTTTCAACATTCTCCCATTTAGCCATTTCTCCTTCTTCTTTTGCTACCTACTTAATAAGCTCTTGGAGTTGATGGTTTTGTAGCTTATATAATTGACCTCGGGCATATATTTCTAGGTTTTCCCTTGTTTCATTATGGAGCCCATCCATGATGTGACACATTAGCCTTTCCTCGGAGAATCCATGGCCTGGGCAGTTGTTTAGCAATGCATGATATCTTTCTAAGGCCATGTCCAAGGGTTCATGTTACTCTTTTTTTCATTCTTGGATTTGTCTCCTCAAGGATGACACTCTAGCATATGTTTGATATCATTCAGTAAAGAGTTCTGCCATTGTTGGCCAACTATAGATTGATTTTAGTTTTAATGATCTATACCACACTTTTGCTTGGCCAACAAGTGTCNAGATTGATTTTAGTTTTAATGATCTATACCACACTTTTGCTTGGCCAACAAGTGTCATAGGAAAGAGCTTAAGTTTTTTCCACCCATTGTCAATATTTTTCCATACACAGGCATAATAGAAGGCTTGTATATGTTGTTGTGGATCTAAATCATAGCCTCCTGTGAACTTGGAAAAGTTGTTTAAATCAAGCCTGGGTAGATAGCTTTCCTTGTGATGCCTGTGGGATATTTGAATGACCTCTTGTATAGGCATTAGGCTCTTAGTGGCCAGTAGGGGTTCATCATCACTAAGTGGGTTGTGAGTTTGTGCATTGGGATGATGTTGTCCTTATTCATGTTGGAATTCTCGATTTTCTTTGTGAGCTCAATTTTTAGTTCTATGTCGATCCCTTGAAAGATAGTCATTTGTGTCACAATCTAACATTTAAGGAATAGAGAAAGAGAGGGAACTGTAAAACTCATCCTAAATTTTGTGATTTTTCCAATAATCACCTAACAAATTCTTGTTAGTTATAGAGAAGGTCCTAGGCCTTTCGGGTCTCCTCATCCTATGGGATGTCTCATCCTTACTAGAGGTGTCAGAGTTGGATGACGAAAGTCTTTGAGTATCATTGGGGTGTTCATGAACATAGGGAACTCCTGCATAAGGTTGAGTACTCCCAAATTTATCTTCATCATCATATAATTTGTTGGTTCTCCGATGAATTACCTTGTTGCATTGTCAGAGTTTTGTGAGAGAGACATTGTTGTGAACTGTGTGTGACTTAATCAAAATTAATTTCTTTGCTAAGAGATATATCATGAATACCTTGTTATAGCAATCTTGTGTGATATAACTAATCTAAATAACTAGCACTATCCCTGGCAATGGTGCCAATGATGAGTGGCGAGGTACCCCTACACTCAACTGTACGAATATGAGTGTTTCACGCACGATCTAGTCGAACTCCGTAGATGGGCTAGTTGTGGTATCTAGATAGTTACTCGTTGATTGCAGTTCACTGTCTTCCCACCTAGACTAGTATTTGCTTTGTCACATATGATTTAGTCCAGAGTGAGGTGTATGATGTGTTTCCTATCACTATGCTACTCCTAGGGCAATGGAAAATAACTTTATTTAACCTAAGAGGGAAAGGGTGAAGAGAGTATAAGCTAGCCTAAGTGCGATGAGCATCCATCCCTTAATCATCTGTATACATCTTAGACCTCATGCATGACTACTACTAGGATTACCAAGCACATGGCCTAGGTATGCTACTAGGATACCAAGTAGTCACACTTGAATGCTTGTGATTAAGTTGTGCTAATTCCACGTTTAAGGAGTTTAGGGTGAAGAGATATGAACTACAAAATAAATAAATAACAATAACAATTAAATAATTAAACTAAGTGAATGCTGCAATAATGATGTAATATCGATCTTTATTTCTGGTCATGTGCATGTTCAAGCACGTCGCACTCAAATAAAGATGTCGTACAATTACAATCATCACACTGCAGGCATGCATTGGGAAAAAAGGGTTGAGGGAAAAAATGATAAAAAGATCCTACTCTAATACTAACTGACTAACTCTAAACACTTTCTTCTAACTCCTTACACCTACATGTGCATTTATAGGCCCGCATAGGAGTCATGATATTGTACATCTAATATCAGTAGCTAGACCGCAATATTACGTACCCAATATCACGTGCGTGATATCGCAGGTCCAATATTAAAGCCTAATGAATCACGATTCATCGGTATTGGATTTCTTCTTTGCTCATTAGTTATACTTGAAAAAAAAATTTCAACACCTGAGAAAACACATAGATAGGTAAAGAAATTTGTTGAAGTTTGTTGTTAGTAAGTGGGCTTTGTTAAAGATGCATTATCTAGGGCAAATGAGAATGAAGAAGAATGCTAGAAAAAAGTTCTTAAGATGTTATCATGGGTCTTTCAAGGTCCTTTCTTATCTCAACCTTGTTGCCTACAAATTGTAGCTATCAACATATCTAATCAAATATCATTTAGTGTTCCATATTTTAATCTAGAGGACACTAATCCAACAATGCTTAGGTTCAAGAGGCCTCCAAATATTAAAGTAGTTTAGGATCAATGAATTTACTTCATCATCAACATGTGCATCATTGGTTACACTTCAAATTAGAAGGTTGAATTATTGGTGCATTGGTAGTGCACATCCTTAAAGGAGATTCTATGGAAGAAGTGGCAAGCTCTTAAGAACATGTAGAATTTCATCATGAAGTTTTGTGCAAAGAATCATATTGATTCGTCTTTGTGGATATATAGAGGTAGCTAGTTAGAGGTAGCCACTTTTTAGTGTGAGTTATAGTGTAGCCTAAAAAAGTGGTAAATGTGTAATAGGCTAAAAGATGCTAAAGTGGATCGAAGATGAGCCACTTTTGAGAGGTAGAAAATAAGTATGTATCCTCTTATAGTTAAGGAACTAGTTGATGCCATAGTAGGGTTAGAATTCCAAGATCCATACACATGCTAGTGAAAGGTTATTACTAGGCATAAGGAGTGGTTCCTCCAAGGTATGAAATAACCTCCCCTTGATTACAAAAGGATAAACTATACTATCTTATTTCACAACCAATGCTAGATCACTAGCTCACATGTCAAGAAAGTGGATTTTTATTTGAGTAGAAAGGTTGGTATAGTTTATATAAAAAAGTAAATACCTTTTCTTCATAAACCTAGATTGTGTAAAATTTTCTAAGCCTTTGTTGGATGACATGTTGATTTTAACATTTTGTGCTTTATGATTAAAGAATCATAGCAATTGCACCTTCCTATCTACAACTTTTAGAAGATCTTTTAGTTATTTTAAGTTCCTTGATATTCATTAGGATTCTTTATGTTTAGAAAAGTATACACACTAAGGGTGTTTCTTCTTTCAAGTGGAGGAGAGTGTAGGAAAATATGCCTTATTAGTTGCTCGAAGGTTGTTTATCTTTGGAACAAGGGCCAAAAAAGTGTGGAGATTCTATTAGGTTTCATGACATCTTAACAATCACCATAGAACTACATGGGAAATGTTTCCTTTATGAACCTTGTCACAAGAATATGTAAACTTATTAGATTTCACGTCCCTAGCTAGGGTCATCCTCCTCTTCAAAGTAGGACTTAGGGCTAGATGTGTTAGAGTAGGAATGCATCTAAGCTCCCTAAGGATTTTGCTATGGTATGGATGCATGCTTATCATTATTCTATTTATGTAATTTTTTACTTATGGAGTGCTTAATATACTATTAACCAATGACTAATAGGTTGTGTACTTCTATGATGTGCTTGCAGGTACTCTAAGCTTTGAAGCATAGTCCACCTTAAGTCTACCCTCCTTTTTTGTTACTTTTGGGCTCTTGGATGGTGGTGAACAAGGTTTTCCAAGGATGGTACCATTACACTTGTTGTTGGATTAAATTTTCATTGTGATTATTAATATGACTAGTATAAACTTTGTGAAGGTAATAATCAAATTTTTAAAAGGCTTTATCAATTTTATTTTCTCAGTTATTCTATTTGGTTTTGCGATGAAAAAATTATAGTTTACAAAGATGCAACTCTTTCAAATCATTTTCAAATTTCTCTTAATTTGGAATTTGGTATTAAATCTCCAATTTGATGTTATGAGCTTTTCTATATAAACGCATCTTTCTTTGTAACTTCTTTTGAAAAAGGTATTGTAACATCTCTATGGAATGTGGAAATGAGACCCCTTGGTAACTCAAGTTGGTTTATCGATGGTTGTGTACTATATATTATATTCATAATTTTTCCAAATGGTTGGGTAAGTAACATGCCAAGAGACAAAGAAAAAATAAGAAAAAAATCTATAATGAAATTCAACATATCAATACTACAATACAAAGTGATCCCTTGAAGATTATTCCTTAACAACTTGCTTATGTTCACTCAATTAAATAAAAATGGAATATGCATAATGTTAAGAGTGCTCTCATCAAGAGTCATGTTAACTAGTTAAAAGTAGAGGAAGAATCATGCAAGGAAATTTTTAAATTCTTTAAAGGTAAAGGTAGTTTACCTATTATTAACTTCATGGAAGTTGATGATCAAATTATTTCAAATCCTCTTATTGTTAATAGTTTTCTTAAAAGATATTTTCAACATATATTTATTGTAGACAATTTTGATCATGAGAATTTTCTCTCTAATTTTGATCATTTACATAATATTGTTCATAGTAGTCACAACCATCTCCTTAAATCAGATATCTCTCTTACTAAAATTAAAGATTTAGTGTTTAGCTTGGCCAATTATAAACCTCTAGCTTTTGATGAAATTTCCATTAAATTTTTAAAGAATCATTGGGATGTTTTTGGTATGGACCTTTATTGTATTTTTATAGAAGCCATTGAATAATGTTCTATTGTTCAAAAGCTAAATAGAGGATTCATTAGATTGATTCCTAAGGAAGGTGATCTTTTCCACATTAGTAATTGGCACCCTATTACTATTTTGAATTTTCTTTATAAAATTTTGGCTAAACATGTTGCTAAAAGATTAAAACTGATTATTTATTTAATTACTCAAGTGTAAACTAGCTTTGTCAAAGATAGATATATTTTAAAAAATGTTGTTCAAGCTTGGAAGTATATGCGGTGGGCTAAGGACTCTAATCAAAACATCACTTTTTTTAAGCTTGATTATGCTAAAGAATATGCTAGAATTGAATGGGTAATTTATTATTACTAGTCTTTTGAAATATGGTTTTCAATAAAAATTTATTGGGATGGTAAAGAATCATTTTGCAAATGCTAATGCACTTGTAGCTACAAATGTTAGCATTACTGATAGTTTTAATCTTGAATGCTTAGTTAGGAAATGTTTCCTTCTTGCTCCTTATCTCTTCCTCACTGTAGATTTTTTATGTTATGCTATACAAAAGGACTAGGAACATAATTTGCTACAAGGTATCTTTATTGAAATTAATGCTTATACTTTATTAAATATGAATTTTGTAGATGACTCCATTTTATGATAAAAAATGATAAAGTTATTGTAGATTATCTTTTTTATCATGTTGATCAATATTATAGAATTTCAGCCTCTTTAATTTTTTGAGTTATTTAATTCTTCAAGGTTTGTCTATTGGTATTCTGCACTCTCATTAATATGTCATGTTTGCAACATGGAAGATACATTCATACATTATTCTTTTTAGTTGTCCCCTTGTTCTTAGCTCTTGGACTTGATGTACTAGGTATTTACATAGTTTTCAATTAAGATTATAAGAACTTTTATGTGGTGATACTCCTCAAATTTAAGAATTTTTACTTCATACTTGGTTTATTTTTTTCTCTTACTCTTTATGTTATCCAGAAGATTCAATGTAATGTTGTTTTTCACAAAGAATCTCTAACTAATTCTCTTTCATTATCTATTTAGGGTAACATCATTCAATAGCTAATATTTTAGCTAAATTCCTAAATGTTTTTCTATTTAGTTTTTCATTTTATCAACAATAAGCATTTAGTAGGAAGTGAAAACCCATTTGGGTGCTTCTAAACGAAGGAAAGATCTAATCCTTTTCCTATCCTAGAGGGAAGGTTTTCTAAGATTGGTTGTAAGGATAAAAACCTAAAAAAAGATTCCCAAAATTTTTGGGTCTTTGCTTTTTTCTATTTTGTAGTTTCTTCTTTGTTATTCTAACTTTGCACTTTAAATTTTTATTTTTAATATATTTATTTTTTAAGTTCTAACATCCTTAGAATAATTCCTTAAAGCTAGCATGCATAGGTGTTGATACAAAGCTTTGAACCCAATATCTCCATGTGCAAGAGAGTGTAAGCAAACAAAGTGGCCAATACCCTAGGCTAAACAAAACCAAATTTTATGAATCTTCCTTTTTTGAGAGAAAGGAATACATAGAATCGATACTGTGAGAAGAGCCCTCACTTTTGCCAAGGTTTTCTTCGAGGAGCACTTTCATGATGAATTTTCTCGTTGATTCCAAATGATGCTGGAATAACATTTTTTTGCGGTGCCGGTGAAATTGTTTTTAATCTTCAAGGAAAATCATTCAAAGCTTTCTTATGGATTGTGCAGCCTTCAGTCTTTCACTTCTAATTAAAAATTGTGCCAGCATGTTGCGAGGAGGGATAAAATTTGCAGGCTAAGGGTCTTGGCGTGTGTGGATCTTGGCAGAGAGCTGCTATTTGTTGTGGCAGGGCCACGGTGGCTACAGTGTGCCCAAGCAATGCTTTTGCATGCTGCATTTTTCATTCCGATTTTTTTTTCAAAAAAAAATGACGCAGTAACTGGGAAGGAGAGAACAGATTATCGATGTTGAGCCTGTTTAAATGGATGTGGAGCTTCCTTCAAGCAAGGGTATGGAGGAATCCTCAACGGCTGCTACTTCTTCACTTCAGGGAAGTTCTCCCAAATTAGAATCTTTGGATTTTCTTTTACCTAATGACATCTTTGAAGCTATTTCTCAAGATTTTTCTACACGCTTTATTTTTTTTCAAATCATGGGTTTTCTCCCTTGATCATTACACATCAATTTGCATATTAAAAATATTTTACAAACCCACGGGATACAAGTATTACATGCTCAATACTATGCTCATAATTTTGTCCTTGCTAAACTTTCTGAGGCTTCTCACATCGAGAAAGCTCTCTCTCTTTGGATTTTTCTTGCTCGTAATGCTACACTTATCGCCCGGGCTTGGAAATTTGATTTCAATGTTAGGGACCCAACCTTTAATATTATCACTTGTTTTGTAGAGTTGCCTAATCTTCTTTTAATATTTTCATCTATTGAGCAATACATAGTTAGCACCTTGGGTCAAGTCATCTTTGACCATGGAATTGAGGTTAACGGGGCTCATTTTCATCGCTACTGTATCGAACTTGACATTTCCCAAAAGAAAATCACTTTAACCTTAGGAGTTGGAGGTAAATTTTTTACTCAAAAGGTAAACTATTTTTATCTTCCCAACTCTTGTAGCTACTACCATCGTGTAGAGCACCACATTTCTACCTGTCCCTTTCTAGCTAAGAAGAAATCCCAAACCAATCCTCCCAAATCCAATCCTATAGTCACTCCTCAACCTAACCCACCACTTGATACCATTAAGTTTGGTTCTACTTCTAACAATGCTCCACAACTTTCTTTCTCGTCTACTTCCTCTAAGGCAAGAGTCTCTCAATCCCATTCTCTCATTAAGGCCAGGTCCAAGGCACCAATCATCCAATCACAATCAATCAAAGATTCACTTTTACGTGATGAGTTTGTAATGGTAGGAGGAAAGAAAAGGGCCAAAGCATCTAAAATCACTACTCCCCCTTCCTTTCCTTTGGCCAAAACTAACCCAACTTTAACTATTAATACAAGTAGCTCCTTTGCAATTCTTTCCACTACTATGATGACTGACATCCCTAACCCTGATTCTTCTACTGCCCTATCACTCATAACCACTAGAGCTTCTCCATGAACCTCCTATCTTGGAATATCCGAGGCCTAATTGATAGGCTTCATCACAAACAAGCTAGAAACTTCCTCTGTAGTCTAAATCTCACTTTGGATTTCCTCCTTCTTCAAGAAATCAAGATCTCAGCTAACCAATTATCTCTTTCAGCCCATTGGTTTCTCCCCCATTCCTCTATTCTTGCTACATCTCATGAGTGTGGCAAAGGTGGAGTAGCCATTCTTTTTCCAGCCTATTAGAATGACAAACTCCTACAGCATGGGTCCAATTTAGGTCATAGAGTGGCCTGGGCTGTTTTCTCCTCCTCACATGATCCCTTCAAAGTTTGTTCTATTTATGCTCCCAATGACTCTACCGAACAGGCCCGATTGTGGCATGAACTCACTCATAGCCTTCCTTCTATTCCTTGGATTTTTGGTGGTGATTTTAACATGATGGAATTCTCTCATGATAAACTTGGGGATGTTTCCTCTCAACTTCCTTATCACGAATATCAAGCCTGGTCAAATTTTAAGAAACGTTTCTATCTTTCGGATGGCATTGCAGACACTACTAGTGGCTCTCTAAATAGCTTCACTTGGAACAATCTTCGTAAGGGGTAAGATTGCATTTATAGTCGGTTAGATAGATATTATTTTTCCACTCTTTCTTTTTGGCAAACCCTTTCTACTACTAAATTCCACCAACACGCAACCTTATCTAATCACTTCCCCATTACTTTATCTATGTAGATCCATAATGACCACCAATGATAGAATTATCATCTCTTTAGGCTACATAGTCAATGTTTCTCTTCTCCTCTTGCCCAACAACTTCTTTCTAGCCTTTGGAATGCTGAACCTAGATCCTTAGGCCCAAAGGGTTGGATCCACTGGTGGCTTCAAACTAGTAGTAGAGTTAGAGATCTCATTTGTCATTATGGTAAGGAAGTTGCCTCTCGTTCTTGGCAAGAGTACTCCAACATATGCTCCACCATTGTGCACCTTACAACCAAACTAACTGATGATCCCTTCAATAGTCACCTACAAGGGGAGCTTGCCAAAGCCTTTATAGCCTTTCAACATTGGGAAGTATATAAGGCACAAGGTGCCTTGATTAAAAGTCGACTCACTTGGCTAAACATTCAAGATGAGCATTGTAAGGAATTATTTAAGTACCTTAATTGGTCCTCCCCTTCACCCTCTTTAGATAAACTCTCCATAAATGGATCCATTATCACTAACCAAAATAGTCTTCTCTCTTACCTTAAGGAGCACTTTGAGGCCTTATTCACCACTACTCCTATGGATCATGCATCCTTTGTGACCACCACTCTAAATTATCCTAGATTGGTTAATTCTTCTATGCTGACAATTTTAGAAGCTGATATTACTCTAGCTAAGCTTCAACAAGCTTGCTTTAACCTAAGCCCCAGGAAAGCCCCTGGTTATGATGGTTTTCCTGTTGAATTTTTCCAAAAGCATTGGGATTTGGTAGGTTCTGACCTCTTCCATGTTATCAAAGAGGCTATGCTTACTAGTTCTTTGGGACTAATCTTAAACCAAGGGATTATTCGTCTTCTCCCTAAATCAGGAGATCCTACTTGTATCTCCAATTGGCGACCTATCACCTTACTTAATGTGGTTTACAAAATTTGGGCTAAATGTTTGGCTTTGCAATTAAAGAAAATCCTTGCTCGTATTATTTTCCCCCAATAGGCAGGCTTTGTCCCAGGAAGATAGATATTAAATAACGTGGTGTTTGCTTGGGAAGGTCTTAAGTGGGCTGAGGACAAGGATCAGGATATCCTCCTGATGAAGCTTGATTACGCTAAAGCCTATGATAATATTAAGTGGGATTTCATTATCCAAACCATGACTAAATTTTGTTTTGGCCCTAAGTTTATTCATATGGTAGAATTCTTATTCTTAGATGCTACTACGCGAATCGTGACTACCTTCGGCATTACTTCTCCCTTTTCTATTCATAGGTTTATTAGGCAAGGTTGCCCTCTTGCTCCTTACCTCTTCATCATTGCTACTGATTTTCTTTGTCATCAAATCAACTTGGATATTCAAAACAAAGTTTTATCTGGGGTTCATCTATCTTCTCCTCAACATCAGCTTCTCAATATGCATTNTTTTTATCTGGGGTTCATCTATCTTCTCCTCAACATCAGCTTCTCAATATGCATTTCACTGATGACTCCTTTTTCCTTATTCAAAACAATGCTGTTAATGTGCAGCATCTCTTGTCTCGAGTTGAGCAATATTGCTCCCTCTCTGGATCTGTGATAAATTGGCATAAATATTTAGTATATAGCTTCACCAATAATTACAATCATTTGTCCAATTATAGTTGGAATCATACTCAAGATCATGAAATCATTAAGCTCTTGGGAATCCCTTTTTGCTTTAGAGGCCCAACTTCAGAGCTATGGGACTAAGTACTCTCTCGAATTCAAAGGAAAATCGAAAAATGGAAAACCAAACCCCTCACCCTCACCGGTAAGTATCTCATCTATAAGTCTATTTGTGCCTCTACCCATGTTTATTTTTCATCATGTGGTCATCTAAAGACTCCCAAAAATTCTTTCATCGTGTTGCCTAGAATATAGTAACTCTTCCTAATAACAAAGGTGAATTGGGCCTTTTAAACTCCTTTAAGCAAGGTCTCACCCATGTTGCTAAGTGGTTGGTTTAGCACTTGGATGCCCCCAATATTATTGGGAATCATCTTCAATTAAGGCTTTGACAAGCATTCCCTAAGAATAAGTCCATCTGGAAGGGTATCCACCCTGTTAATTGGATCCTTTCTCCTCATGACATTATCATTCTTGGAACACATGTTTTCAAAAGCATTTGGAAGGCTTGTAAGGTCTTACATTAGAATGTGAATTGGAATAATGTTCATATCAATCCTACTCTCCTTTCTAAGATTTACCCTTAGTGGCTTTCCCTATCACCTGCTTCTCTAGCCACCTCAAATGCCAGGATAGCCACCATTTGGTTTCAAAAGGGAGTTGTTTCCCTTAGATGTCTTCATCTCACCAATCAGTGGATTACTTGGGATATGTTTGAAAACTTATATGGGGCTTCCAAAACTATGCACCACTGCCTTGACAGACTTTATCACTTCAGTCATCAGTACCTGCATTTGGATGCTTCGGTTCCTAGTCTCTTCCATGGTCTTCAGTGAACTAATGGATCGAAACTTCTACCCTATAAACCACATGTGCCCTTTCAGTTGTTGCATGATTCCTCTATGATTGTTAATCGCTACAATAGATCATGGCACAAAGAAGAGTCTAAACAGTTTTGGCTCTCCCTCTTCTTATGATTTTGGAGCCTTCTGACTCTTCCAAAAATTAAACAATTTCTTTGGTGCATCCTTCATCAAGGCCTACCTATCGACAAACATCATGAATACCTTAGGATTCCAAACCCTAATTGCCCTCTCTGTGGAGGTCCTGATGATTTTGTCCACATTTTTTAGCATTGTCCCTTCGCTTAGTTTTCATGGGAGTGGGTTTCTAAAGTTTTCCCTTTGTGCAAGTTTTCCCATGAGGATATCTTGTTCGGCTTTCTGGCCACCCCATCTATTGACCTTCAGTTTCTTTGGGAAGTTATTAGGCCCCTCGTTCTTTACTATATATGGAAGCGCAGATGCATTGCTCTTTTCTAGAACACTGATTCGTCTAACTCTAACCAATTAACTATTAAGGAAAAATTTTAAATTCGCCTTGTGCATTTCCAAATTATATCTCACACTTCTAAGTTAAAGTTGGATACTAATCAGTTGTTTTATTGTTTGCAACCTTGGAGTAGATACAGCAATTCGTGTACTCTTCCCCATCTCGATTTGCTACATCAGAGTGTCTCATCATAATTTTGAGCATTTTTAGTTCTCTGTAGTTCCCTTGGTTTCATTAACTCATAGTTCCTAGTGACTCCTAGCATGAGGTTGCTCTTTGGAATGTACTCCCACATCATGTGAAGGTTTATGTTTCAAGATGTTTTCCTTCAACGTCTACATTTGACATTGTTCTTCTCCCTATTTAACCATCACTATGTTCATATGTTGATCATGTACTTAATCTCATTTAATTAATAAAATTCTCTTTTTAGGGTCCGACACCCCCNCCCCCCCCCCCCCCCCAAACCAAACTTTATTAAAAATAAAATAAAATAATAATAAAAGAATTTATAGAATAACCATGATCTCATATCCTAAACCTAGCTTGAAGGTTAGTAACTTAACCAAAGTTTAACCTCTTTCTATGACTAGTCATTTGAGATAGTGTTAGAATGTTACAACAAAAAGCCTATATGATTTGTTTTGATGCCCCCATTGATGTATAGTCAATTTGTAGAGTTTATCTTTATTTTTTATAAATATGTAATATTTACCCAATAGATCCTATGGATCTTTAGATATAATAAATCTTCAAAAAAGAAAAAAAAAAGCATAGAAGAATAAAAATAACAATAGTATCTCAATCAAAAATTATACTAAAATGAAATTTTCAACTTGTGTGAAGAATTTAAGGATATAGATAACTTCAATTGTGAAGATTGTAAAATTTGAAAAATGTCATCAAATAAAACTTTTTTAAGAAATAACTAAAAATCTTATGGTGATCAACTAGAAAATTTAAAATATCTAGTTTAAATAAGTAATTAATAAAAAAATATTCTAAATGAAACTAAAATTGAACGTATTTAAATACATCCATTAAGACCATATGGATCTATCATACCATGCCCATTTCTTCAAAACATTTTTATAGAATTTGTCTACAACACTATCCACTATAATCTTTGATATTACACCAAGGACATCTTGAGTCATCAATACCTAAATGAGAGTGGTAATCTCTAATCGATAAATCTTGTTGAACCAATTACCTAAAAAATGATTAAATTTTTAACTTCTTGTTAATTTCTAAATGCTTTGAATTATCTTTTTTCAAACTATTCAAATGGTATTACTCATATGGGCATGGGAATTAGAATCCAATTATTATATATATATATATATATATATATATATATATATATATATATGANCAAAATGGTGGTAAATTCTTTTTAATGTTTTGTTGATCTCAAGGATTCTTGATAGATTTTTTACAACATAATTTTTTTGGCAAGAAGTGATCCAAAGATGGAAAATACTAGTCTCTTAGACCATATAGACTATGAAGAATGTTGAAGCTTTTAGTTTTACTTTACCTAATGACTTATATGAATTTCTATCAAAAGATATCACTTCATAATACATATTTATCCAAATTATTGGATTTGTTCCCTTGAATAAGAGTTTTTCACCAGTGATTCAAGTTATTCTTAACTATGATGAAATTAATGTTTTACATATCCTTTATTTTCCTAAATCTTGTTTACTTGTCAAACTAGCAAATTTTGAAATGGTTGAGAAATCATTGGATCTGAAAGTTTTTCTAAATCAATGTAATACTTTTATTGGTTGGGAATGGAAAGTGGATTTCGATCCATACTCTTCTGATTATTTTAAGATTCCTTTCTAGATTAAATTAGAAACTCTTCCTCTTATTTTTCAAATTGTTAAGAGAAAAATTATTGGTAGCATTAGCAAAATCTTGAAGATAGAGTTAAAAACATTACTATATGATGTGCAACACATACATTATTTTATAGAGATTTCTTTATCATAGAAGAAGATAGAATTAGAACTTAAGGTTAATAATTAGTAATTTTCCAAGAAAATTGCATATTATAATTTGTGAGGATGTAGCAACTATTGTTGTTATGAAGGCCATGTTATTGGAATCTGTCCTATTCTCAATAAAAAAAACAATTCATGAGGAAAAGGAACGACAATTTTTAAAAAAGACAAATAATAGTAATTTTTAGTAGGCACAAATGAAATTGTCTTCAAGTTCTTAACCTTTTACTAATCCTTTTAATTATAAAGGTACCAGTAAACCCTTGATATCTAAATAGAATTCTTCTTTAGAAAATAAAAAAAGAGAAATGTTTAGTAGGGACTAATAATGAAAATATTGATGTAGATGAATTTCACTTAGAGTAACATAAAAAAAAAAAGAGGCCTACAACTATCACTTTCAATTTAAAAACTCCAAAGGCATCTCATTATCTTTCTATTTCTACTACTATTTCAAATATTTTTCTATAAGATAATTTTTTTTTTCACTTATTACTTACATGGATTATGATACAAATTTTGAACTTGAAAAATCAAGGATGAAGGCATGCTTCCTCATATCTCAACCTTAGTCTTATCATGGAATGTTCAAGGATCTTTTTGATAGGTCCCAAGCAAAGATTACAAAGAAGTATCTTTCAAACCAACATTTATCTCTAGATTTCATTTTCTATAAGAAATTAAGATTTCATCTCACAATATTAGTTTTTTTCGAAAATGCATTTTAAAAAATTAAATTGTTTTTTCAACTCATGAGGAGGTGTTGTTATTCTTGTTTAATAAAAACTAAAATAGAAAAGTTTTGACAACCTTGAAAGAGTTATTAGGATTATTTGTCATAGTGTAAAAGTTAACTTTGGAATCTATAATATTTATGCTTCTATTAATTTAAAAGATCGACTAAACATTTGGAAATATTTCTATCTCTACCTAAATTTCCTTAGGTTCTTAGATCTGATTTCACTATGGTTGAAAGTCATTTAGACAAACTTGGTGCTCTTTCTTCTAATATATCTTCTCAATAAAAATAAGATTGGTGCAATTTCAAAGAAAAATATTTTTTTCTGATGTTATCTCTTTATTTTAATCTCATTCAAATAAGAAGCATTATACTTGATGTAATTTTCAACAAGAAAATGATAGAATTTATCGTCAACTTGATAGATTTTACATATTTAATGTTTCATTTTGGAAGCCTACAACTAAAAGTCAATATGCATGTTATTTTTCAAATCATTTTCCTATTAGCATTTTTCTCTCTAATGTTAATTCTTCATCCTTTCAAAAGCATTATTATTTTTTGTATGAATGCTAATATGTTCATAGGACCTAGTGAGAAAAATATTTTGAAGTCTTTATGGAATGCAAAAAAGAAAAGAAAAGAAAAGAAAAAGAATTCTATTGATATGACTTGGATTGACTTGTGACAACAAATAACTTTTGGAGTTAGAAATTATTCTAGATGGTTTGGAGAGTACTTTGCTAAGCATAAGCATCAAGTTGAAAAACATCTTGCAAAATTTGTAAAGAAAATGAAATTTATTTTAGACCAAAACTTCTTTGATTTTGAAACTAAAAAAGCTTTTGCCAAAGCTCGTTATGCTAAACAATGTTGGGATACTTTTGAAGCTAAAAGTTCTCCTACTAAAAGTATTGAAATTGCGATGGATGTCCTCAAGGAATGTCTATTTACAATGGTTATAGGTCAATTCATGCGCATTTGGAATGGGATCATGTGGGATGAGTGTTGAAAAATGATTACAAAAGGGTCCATAATTTAAAGCCATTTGTATGAGATTTCCTTGTGGGTGGATGTTACATAGGAGATTTGGCTCGAGTAGAATGCTCATAGTTTTTATGCAAAGTGCCAAAAATTTTCCTTTAAATACATCTTGACGAATCGTAATTCATTAGCCCTCGATATCACACCCGCAATATCACGTACGTGATATCACGTCCTGGCTCATGATATTGGATGCACGATATCATGACTCTTGTGCAGGCCTCTAAATACACATGTAGAAGCAAGGAGTTAGGGAGGTTAGTTTAGTGTTAGAATAGAGTCTTTTTCTTATTTTTTCCTCTTAACTCTTTTCCCCCAGTGCATGTCCGCAGTGTGATTATTGTAATTGTACCACATCTTTATTTGAGTGTGACATACTTGGACATGCACATGACTAAAAATAAAGATTGAGATTACTTCATCATTGTAGCGTTCACTTAGTTTAATTATTTAACTGTTATTGTTATTTATTTCTTTCATAGTTAATATCTCTTCACTCTAAACTCCTTAAACGTGGAATGAGTATGACTTAATCACAAGCATTCAAGTGTGACTACTTGGTATCCCAGTAGCGTACCTCGGACATGGACTTTGTAATCTTAGCAGTAGTCATACACGAGGTCCAAGATGTATACGGATGATTAAGTGAAGGATGCTCATCACACTTAGGCTAGCTTAGATTCTCTCTCCCTTTTCCTCCTAGCTTAATTAAAGTTATTTTCCATTTCCTATAGGAGTAGCACTAGGTTAGAAACCACACCATACACCTTACTCTAGACTAAACCATATGTGACAAAGTAAATACTAGGCTAGGTGGGAAGACAGTGAACTGTGATCAACGAGTAACTATCTAGATACCACAATTAGCCCGTTTGTGAAGTTCGACTAGATCATGCATGAAACGCTCGTATTTGTATGGTTGAGTGTAGGGGTACCTCGCCACTCATCATTGGTGCCATTGTCAAGGACGGTGCTAGTTATTTAGTTTAGTTACTTCATACAAGATCGCTGTAACAAAGTATTAACGATACATCTTTTAGGAAGAAGTAACTGCAAACAAGTCACACACAAATTCACAACTATGTCTCTCTCACAAGACTATGATAATGCAACAACTATTAGGGTAATTCATTAGAGAACCAAAAAATTATATGATGAAGGAGATGAAGTTTGAAGTACTCAATCTGATGTAGGGGTGTCCTATGAACATAAACGGAGACAACATTGTCCCAACTCACGAATGCATAACCTACCTAGTGACGATGAACCCCTACAGGCCACTAAGAGCCTAACGCATATACAAGAGGCTGTTCGAATATCCTGCAGGCATCTCAAGGAAAGCCATCTACCCAAGCTTGACTTAAACAACTTTCCCAAGTTCTCAGGAGGCTATGAATTAGGTCCGCAACAAAATTTATGAGCCTTCTACAATGCCTATGCATGGAACAACATTGATAATGCATGGAAAAAACTTAAGCTCTTTGCTATGACACTTGTTACTTGTTGGCCATGCAAAAGTATGGTATAGGTCCCTAAAACCAAATTCAATTTGACATTGGCCAACAATGGTAGAAGTATTCAATGAAAGATATCAAACTTATGCAAGAGTGTCAGCCTTGAGGAAACAAATCCAAGAATGGAAACAAGCACAACATGAACTCTTGGACATGGCCTTAGAAAGACATTATGCATTGTTAAACAACTGCCCAGGCCATGAGTTCTCTAAGGAAAGGCTAATGTACCACATTATTGATAGGCTCCGTAATGAAACAAGGGAGACCTTAGGGATGTATGCCTGAGGTCAACTATACAAGCTACAAACCCACCAACTCCAAGAGCTTATTAAGTGGGTAGAAAAAGAAGAAGGAGAAATGGCTAAATGGGAGAATGTTGAAAAATCTAAATGGGACCAAAATCTCAACCTAAAGAAGGTCCATAACCATACAGAGGAAAAATCAGCTCACCTTGAGGAAGTGCAATTGTTTCTACCTTTGCCAATGCAACAATCACTAGATGAAGTTGAGGCAAAGATCAATAAGATGATGGAATGGATACATAAAAAATGTGGAGAATATGCCAACATTATTGGAGATAGAGTTATGATGAACTAAGAAATAGGATGAAATACCACTAGACAATCAGAGAGAAGGGCTGAGAAGAATAAGAACTTAATTGCCAATCATACATATCAATGTAACATTTTCATGTACGATCACCCCAAGGGCCAATGCCTAATCTTGGCACATTTACGAGAGCATTTGGAAAGAGAATTACATCCAAAGTTCATACAGAAATATTGTGTTTGATCATAGTGACAACAATCCTAGTCATGGGGGAGGCCACCCCCAAATTGGTTACACCCTTCATACCAGTCGAACCCAAATGTTTATCAAGTCCAACATCATGTTTCCCCAACTGGGTCAACATCTTTTATCTTTCCATATTATTACTATTTTCCTCATTACTATCAATCCATATCCTCTCTGAAAAGGTTGCCACCTCATATACCTTACACTTTTCCTCAACAATAATATTCTCATCCTTCACCTCCTTCTACATCGCCACCAATTATACCTAAAGGGGTTACACCACAGCATCAACCCATGAATGTTACTTGTGTTGCTATTGACAATAGTAGTGGAAACCCACCACACAAAATGCATCCCTTCTGTAGACATGATTGTTGAAAGGGACACCTTAGTTCCAAAACCACTACATCCTCCAACTCAGCACAAGTTCAACACTCTGGTACATCTTCCTCTTTGAACCCAATGCCTTATGTTACCTTATTAGGGCCACCACTCAATACTCCAATAACCATGGGGCCCAATGAATATAGCCACATAGGGAGACATGTTGATCCTTGCATACCATGTTACACGTCACAAGTACCATAGTGCCACATCTTATAACTTGCCCCACAATGTCAACTCTAATCAAGTGTGTGAACCCCAATGGGGTAAGTATGACCAGGTCCCAATATTTCTAGCATGAAAGGATCCTAACTTTCCATTTATTAATTCTAGCCATGCTCAATCATTTAGATATGGGGGGTATCCTCCATTCTAACAACACAAAATTAATAAATGTTTTTCCATTTCTTTAATTTTTCAACTTTTTGTTTTCCAATTTTTCACCTTTTAATTTATTGATTTATCTTTCTATCTTTCTATCTTTTTATGAGTAATCTCATCTATGAATAAAACACTCATGTGACTCATTGGTTGAGGTGTTGTTCTCTGCTATCAAGTGTTAGGTGACTAATTACTTTAACAGCGAGCCCACAACATCCACCTACCCATTCCATTAATAAGAGGTTCTACCCTAGGTACAATGATATTCCTAATCATTAAAAATTAAAGTAACCTTGTGTTTATTACACCCAGAGCGAAGAAGAATGGACTAAGTGGGAATGGCTAGGGTGTGACATCAAGGGGACTTGTGGATTCTCTTTGGTGACATCTATGAGAGTTATCATGCAGCTTGGTTGTACTAGGATCCTTATAGATCTAATGAAAAATGGGAGTATGAGTAATCAAGAGGCACTCAATCAAGGAAACTCAATGCTATTCTAGGGGGCCCCATTGGAAAGACATGCACCTATGCCTAAAGGTAGGCAGCTTCTTTGGCTTAAGCATTCATAAAAAAAAATAGAAAAAGAGTGCCACAAAGAAAAATCACTCCTCCCTTGTACAAAATGGTAAGTGATCATACGCCTTGCCATCATGATGCTCTCATTATTGTCTATCATTGGAATGAAACAATGCAATGTCACTGATTAGAGGAATGCACTTGGTCATAATTTTTGAGTCATATGTTAAAGAAACATTAATCATGCCTTACACTAAGGATTCATTGTGCCCTAGGCCAGTTACCTCATGTCCCAATCTCTACAATCCCTTCTACAATTCACCTCATCTTGCTGTTCATGAATTTGTGACTTGTGTCTTGTGTATAATTGAATTCATACCTCATCATGGTGGTATCTACATGTGTGTATTTTGTGGAACTGGTGCAGATTACATTTAACACTTCTAGTGCCTATAGAAATTTTAAGGTGTGGTTATGTAATGGCATTATAGGTTGGAACCTACTTTGGGGAGGACCCACTTGCGTAACCCTTGTAATCTACACTCACAACACATCATGATCACATCATTTTATACCCTCCAAAAATTACAATATTCTTTCCCTCATTATCCTTCTAGTTCAAACGTTCCTATGAACTAACACATGTCCTTTCTCCTCATCCGATTCATGCATTCCATTGGTAACTTCTACACCATTATATTTTTTGTGCCTTTAGGACTATTTAATATTATCCTAGACCTTTTACACTGACTTCAAGTCCTTCATTTTTGAGTTTATAATTTTAGAAATTTATCAATTTTTTAAGTACCCTACTTTAAACAGCCTGTGATATCGTGTATGCCATATCATGTCTGACACAATATCGGGGCCGTGCTATCACGTACGCGATATCACGTTGCATAAAACTCTATATATGGACCCCCCTTGATGCTTTTCAACATCATTTTCAGTTGTCCACGTAAGGGAATTTTTTAAATTTTGTTCTATGACTCGCAACTTGCACACCTCTTGTTCCAATAGCCATAACTCGCTCGCTAGCACTCCGATTCTTATTTCAAAAGAACCTACTTGAACTTGGAGTGTTCAGCATAGTCGTGGGGGAGGGGTACACTCCAAATTGAGTATAAATTTTTTGAAATTTTTCATCATCTGAAGGATACTATAAAGGGTAATTGATTACAAAAAATGATGATAAACATATGCCAAAAACAATCTTATCTCCTCACCTACACCAGGAAATTAAATTTTAAAGCCACCTAATCAAATTAAGGGGCCCAATATTAAAACTTTTAGGGTACATTTCCATAAGATTTTCTAACTCTGGATCATAAAAAATAAGAAAAAAATTCATTAAGGTAGAAGTAAGGTATAACTTAAATTTTGTAAATAACCTTCCTAATGGTCGGCCTCGTGTGATTGCAGATGGCCCCTAAACCTAGACAATAAGAAGGACCCTCTCAAGGTGTGTCCAAGCAACCTAAGAGAGGCAGAGGACAAGCATCTCCCAAAAATTGTATAGAGTATGAGGCACAATCATTTAGCATCCATCAAGAGATTCTTGCTACTACGTAGTCAGGATAGGTGGAAGGAGGAGATGTTGAAGCACTTGAACAGGGACAACACCTCATGTTGTCCTCGGAGTGTGTCCAGGCTATCCAAGAAAGGTCCATGTCAGTAGCTATTATCATGGAATTAAACGTTGGACCTTTCACGAAATTCACTCCTGAGGCTATTAGGGAGCAACTCAAAGGGTTTTCATTATGGCCTATCCTCTCTAAAAGTGGTGCCTAGTACTTAGGAGAAACGTACCAATTTTGGCACAATAAGAAAGAAGGCACCACAATTAACATTTGTAGTGTGTCTATCAATTTTTCCACCAAGGCCATCTTAGAAGTGTTGAACCTTCTAAATACAGGGCCAAAAGTTGCTCACCTGTCCACTTGCTTTGATGCTGATGCGTGAAGAGTTTGGTTGGACAGGGAATATGGAAAAGAGGACAAGACATATGGAGAGTTGATGTTGGATGAAAGGATATACTTCAAGATTGGCACTTATCACATCTTCCCCATGAGAGGATTAAAAAGAATCTCAATGTATGTGGCAAGAAGAAGTGTGATATTGATGGGAAAGGCTAATGTTGACCTTCCTCATCTGTATCTCATGGAGATCTTGAGATGGTTTGAAGAACACAAGATAGGGAAGTTCACGTTGCCCTTCCCTTGTCTCGTTAGGAAGCTATGCAAATGTTCTGGTATTTTGGGGTACACCAACGACATTCCCAAAAGAGCCCAAAATGCTTCATTCACTAAACTACTAAAGCCACCAACCCCAAGGAAAAGTGCTAGTAAGACATTGGAGTCAGAGTAAGAATAAATGATGTCCATTCAAATAGGAGAAGGGGAGACTCATTGGTCACAACAGATTTCAAGAAATGTTGCGTATTTCTAGGTGCAATTGGAAATGGATGAAGGGGCCACAATGATGGTCATGCAGCACCAAGATGCAGTAGGAGCAGTAGAAGTGGTCACAGACCACATCAAAGAATTTTTCAACGTCTCTGTTGTGCCACCGGTAGATTTCATAGGAGCACGGGATGCTCAAACTCTAGCCAGTTCCTCAATGAATCCTGTAGAGCACGAGGATGTCCTTAATCAATTAGTGTAGACAAGACAAGTAATGATGTCCTTGTTCAACATTCCATAAGATGTCATAGTAGCGTAATCAGACCTCATCTCCACCAAAGGAAAGCTAGTCATGGTAGAGATCAAGGCTGAGCATGTGGAAGTGGAGTTGGTAAGACTCCAAGAAAAGCTCATTACCCTACAAGTTGCATAGCGGGACCCATCTCAATTCATTCCCACAAACCAACTAGACACCTTCAAGACAGAGCAATTCAATAAATTATTGGCGAACAATAAGAGAATAGTGGAGGAGAAGGAGAAGGTTGACTAGGATGCTTTCAAGGCACAAGCACAAACATACACACATGCTAAAGCACTCTAGGCCTTACAGGAAGAGAATAAATAGCTCACTACTAACAATCTTGAGTTGACCACTGTGGGGAAATAGAAGAATGTTCTTGAGGAAAACTTTCAGCAATTATGAGAATAGTTGGTTAGGGTCAACCAAGACATGAATCATTTGGCCAGAGAGAATCGAACCCTCTCAATGGAGGAGGTGCATGAAATCCATCAAAAGATGACCATTGAAATAAGCACATGGAAAAATTAGGCCAAGCGACATGAAAAGTTAAAGGAACACTTTAGAGACCAGGTGGGGATGTACAAGAAATTCATAGAAAAGGATATCCATATGGCCAAGGTGCACATCAACACTTTCAGTGCTCAACACACTAATTGGTAGGCCATATTGTACACATATGCATTTGCCCACTAAGAAGAGCTTAAAATCTGGGACTTGTAGATTCAAGATCTCATAGAGTACATGGAATTGGCAAACCTGTGATATGCCAATCTAGCCATGTTGATAGCAGGATGCCTGAGAATAGAGCTCAAGAAGCAGGTAGCTTCCACCTATGCCAAATATGAACCAGAATTTGTGGAGCACAAGAAAACATTGCAAAAGCTAGAAGTCACAAATTCTGAACTAGAGGTGGTTAAGACCAGCTACTAAGGCTAGAAAGATGTTGCAGTGGACTTGTCTTGATAGCTTATAGATTTTCAAGAGTACAAGGACAAAGCCAGAGTCTACAAGGAGGAACAACCATTATTTTCCGCCTAGTACGTCAATGCAATTAAGATGTTCTTGCAACTACCATGTCCATGGAAGGTGCTGACTCCATTAAACATTGGAGCATCAGCATGGATGATACAAGATCCCTAAACTAAAGAAGAAAAGCTCCAGGCACTCCTTCAAAGCCATCAAATCCCAAAGCCTGGAGCACAAGATAAGGGGAAGCGACCCATTGAGGAGCCCTCACATCCTAGAACCACATGAGTTCCTGTGATTTTTTATTCTTTTTTGTGTCTGTTCCAATTTTTCTCTATTCAATTCTCCACTACGGCATAAATAAATTCTTGGTCAGTCAATAATCCCATACCTCTCCACTGTGTAATCAATGGAGATTGTTCTCATTTTGTTTGACTTGAGGATGAGTTTCCATTTAGTCGTGGGGGTATGATGAATTGTGATTCATTAGGCCCCAATATCATACCCATGATATCGGGTATGTGATACCGTAGCCTGGCTCACGATATCAGATGCTTGATATCATGACTCCTATGTGGGCTTATAAATACACATGTAGGGGAAAAAAGTTAGGGAGGTCAGTTTAGTGTTAGAGTAGAGTCCTTTTGTCATTTTTTCATCTCAAATATTTTTCCCTAGTGCATGCCTATAGTGTGATGATTGTAATTGTACAAAACCTTTATTCGAGTGTGACATAATTGGACACACACATGACCAGAAATAAAGATCGAGATTACTTCATCATTGCAGCATTCACTTAGTTTAATTATTTAATTGTTATTGTTATTTATTTCTTTCGTAGTTAATATCTCTTCATCATAAACTCCTTAAATGTGGAATGAGTATGACTTAATCATGAGCATTCAAGTGTGACTACTTGGTATCCCAATAGTGTACCTAGGACATGTGCTTGGTAATCCTAGCAATAGTTGTACACAAGGTCCAGGATGTATACAAATGATTAAGGGATGGATGATCATCGCACTTAGGCTAGCTTAGATTCTCTCTCCCTTTTCCCCCTAGCTTAATTAAAGTTATTTTCCATTGCCTCTAGGAGTAGCACTAGGTTAAAAGCCACACCATACACCTCATTTTGGACTAAACCATACGTGACAAAGCAAATACTAGTCTAGGTGGGAAGATAGTGAACTACGATCAATGAGTAACTATCTAGATACCACAACTAGCTCATCTGTGGAGTTAGATCGGATCGTGTGTGAAACGCTCGTATTTGTATGGTTGAGTGTAGGGGTACCTCACGACTCATCACATCTCAAAAGAATTTATGAACATTCACTTGTGGGAAAACATCCATAACTACACAATGATAGCATTTAACACTCATGAATCCTTACAGAATGAACCAGTGTGATACTTGGAAATTATGTGTTCTTCTATTTTCCCAAATATGCATACCCTCTATTTTAAATGAACTTTATTATGTTGCACATGACTAATTTTTTATTTTTGGTTTTGATGTCCTTTAGTAATGTCTAGGGATTTTTGATTAGTTTACATGTTTACCTTTTTTTTTTTTGGAGGATCTTCTACCCTCCATGATGATATTGTTATTATACTTATTGATTTGAAGGTTCATCCATCTCATTATATACATGAACAAACTTTCCCTTAAGAAAAATCACATGGGTTGGCTAAAAATTGAAGATGAACCTTGCAAGGAATTTTTTAAAATTTCTTAAATTAAAAGATTAAGTACCTAAATAACAATCACTTTATATAAATGATTTCATCATGAAAGATCCTAAGACTATTAATAGCCTTTTAAGAAATCATTTTTCTTATATTTTTTCTTCTAAAGATTTTTGTAAGGAATCCTTTGAGGCCTCTAGTATGCACATACTTCATCTTATAATAGAAGCATATCAAAGTATTTATTAAGAAAAAATTAAAGAAAAAACCTTTAGTTTAGCAGATGGTAAGGCTCTATCTTTTGATAGTTTTCTCTTAAAGTTTTTAAGAAGCATTAGAACATCGTTGAAGATGATCTCTTTCATTTTTCTAAGAAGTCATTAAAAAATTTTCTCTTGATAAAAATAATAATAAAAGTAGGATTCATCTTCTTCCTAAGCATGGAGCTCTTCAACATATTGTTGAATGGAGACCTATTACTCTTCTTAACAATACTTATAAAAGTTTAGCTCAATGCATAGTTTGTCGAATTCAAAGATTATTGAAGATATCATCAAACCTAAACAGACTAGTTTTGTTAAAGGTAGACATATCTTAAATAATGTTATGAAAAATTGAAAAGGAATGCAGTGGGCTTCTAATACTAACCAAGACATTGCTTCTATTAAGCTAAATTAGGCTAAATCTTATGATAGGATTAAATGGAATTTCATTATTTTTTATCTATATGATCTAGGATTTGGTGATTATTTTATTTGACTTAATAGTACCTTACTTACAAATGTTAATGTTCAAGTTGCTACTAATTTTGGATTAAGTTTCTTCTTTTCTTTTCAATGGTTAGTTCGTTAAGGTTGTCCTCTAGCTTTCTATATTTTTATTATTACTATATGTTTTTTCACATAATGTACATTATGATCTACAAAGGAATTTCATTAAGTAAATTTTGATTGATGACCAAGGTACATAATTACTTAATAAGAACTTTGAAAATGATTCTTTTTTTATGCTCAATAATTTTCTACAACATATCAATACTCTTTTAACTAGAGTGAAAGATTACTACATGTTATTCGACTCTCGAATCAACTGGCAAAAGTCTACTATTGATTATAATGGTACTATTAATAAGTGAATTACTCTCAAGCCATCTTAAAAAAGTGTTTTATTTTTAAAATTTTAGGAATACCATTTTTAGCCTAAACTTACTATTTTGTGGAATTATGTAGTTAATAAAATTAAAAAGAAGCTTGATAAATGGAAAGAAAAAAAAGCTCACCCTTGTTGGAAAAGTTTTAGTTATTAAAAAATGATTTAATTAACTCATGTTTATTACTCCAATTTTTGGGCTTTTTCTAAAACTTATAACAGAATTGATCGTATTATTTATCAATTTTTTTATCTACTAAGCAACATAGAAAAGATTTTTCTAGAGTTTCTTGGGATATTTACGTTAGTAGCCACAAAGATGGACGACTTAGCCTCATTAATTATTATAATAAAGGTATTTCTCTTACAATAAAATGGGTTGTAAATTGCATTAATAGAGATGATGTTTGGATGCTCCTTTTAAGAAATAGACCTATGTAAGGAAAACCTAAGAATGATAATAGTTGATCTTCTAATAGCTTTTTTTACTATCTTCCTTTTCCTCAATCCATTTCTATTCCTAGTCTTTCAATTATTAAACAAATTTGGAAGACATGGTGCAAGCTTAGTAAATATTATAAGTACAATCATATTATAGTTTTAGAAGATATGCTTAAGCAAATTAGCCAATGGTGGCATCGTTTAATGAAGAAGATTGGGCTACTAATATATGTAGATTGTGTATCACTTGGAGCAAATTTGGTATCACTATAATTTCTTGTTTGTGTATGTATGATAGATGGATTACTTGAAATAAAGCTTCTAACTTCTATGATTAGAATAGAAAGAGAAAAATGTATTTTGAAAAATGTATTTCTAATCTTGAGAATTTATTTAAAGTTGACAACAATTTTCATCAAGCATTTTTAGATTTTTTTTGGAAGGATGATAAATATGTTTTTTCACTAAATTCAAAAGTTGCTTATGAGATTATTACAAGGAATGATTTTCTTTATAACAAATTCAATAAGGCTTGGAAAATGCAATTATCATCACACTTTTAGATGAGGAAAATAAAGATATTTGGAGAGCTCTTATATTTCCTAAAATTCATATTTTTATAATATATTATTGATCAAGAACTTTCTATTGGTACTAATTTTAAACATATAGGAAATATTTCTCCTCAATATGCTCTTTGTAAGAGTAAAGACTCAATTTTTTCATATTTTTATTAAGTGTACTATTACTTAGCATGCTTGGAAATGGATACCCATAATTTGTAACTTTTAAACAAACATCAATGAAGTTATTCTTAGTGATCAACTTGCTTTGTCTACTTTATTCCTTTGCATTTGGAATTGTCTTCAATCTCTTATTCTCTACTCTATTTGGAAGCTTCTATGTGTAGTTATTTTCCAATAGCAAGAGCATAACTATGACCTTTCTTTAAGTGTCAAATACCAAATTCTCAAAGATGTCACTTTTCAACTACATCTTAAATAAAAAAAGCTTCCAGTAAAAGTTAAACAATTAATTTGTTTTCTACGGTGATAATCCAATGTAATTTGAATTTTTTAAATATTATTATTTATTTTTTAGTGCTCGGTAATTCCTACCACTCCCCCAACCCCCCCCTCCCAAAAAAAACTTTTTTATAGAATTTTTCTACAACACTACGTACTATAATCTACTATATTGTACAAAGGACATCTTAGGTTATTAAATACCAAAATAAGATTGATGAACTCTAATTGATAAACCTTGGTGAACTAGTTACCTTAAAAAATGCTTAACTTTTTAGCTTGTGATTGATTTCTAAATGCTTTGAATTTTCTTGTTTCAAAGTGATTAACCATATTTAATTATAATTATCCAAATGGTATTAATTATATGGGGGTGAAGGGTTAGAACCCAAGAATATATATATATTTCCCTAAGACATAGCTTATGGTGAAAAAGTTATAGGCTTAATTTTAGGAGATATGTTAAGATATGTTCTACCTAAGGACACAAAAGAAATATATGTTTAAAGACCATAACATTAGGTGGATAGTTGGATATAGTAAACCATTATTAAATCCATCACCTACCTTTAATGAGTATTGGAACCATGAAATAATTTTAATATAAGTATACCCCAAGGTATATATTTTAATTAAAACTTTATAACTCAGAATTATCCACCAAAATTGAACCCATGACTTGGAGATTTCAAATCAAGAGTCTCATCTCATTATTTTACCTACCTTTAATGATTAATTCATCATCCATGGGATAAAGGCATCAAAATGATATGCATACTAAAAGTTAAATGAAAAAACATGATGAGTAGGCCTAGAGATACAAGTCTTAGTTTAGGAACCCTAGGTCATAGGTTCAATTCTACTAGGTAGCACTAAATTATAAACATCTATATCTTTGGGTATACCTATGTTGTAATTATTTTGGGTTCCAGCATCCTCAAAAAAACATGATGACTAACAATGAGGTGTTAGCCCAGTGATATGTGTCTTTGCATGGTAACTTGATGAGAACATCACCTAGCTCATGTCTAATCCTCAATATGTTTGTACATAGATGTTTGTATGTTATTGTGTTTATCTTTTGTTGTTGTTTTTTTTATGATAATCTCAGGGTGTTTTGCCATGTTTGGAAGTGTTTTGGGACTATTTTAATAAGTTTAGGAAGTTTTGTGATGAATGGCAACTTTTTTGGAGAAGGTTCCA
Source organism: Gnetum montanum (assembly GCA_015680685.1). Lineage (NCBI taxonomy): Eukaryota > Viridiplantae > Streptophyta > Gnetopsida > Gnetales > Gnetaceae > Gnetum > Gnetum montanum. The sequence goes on from MNCI01007530.1 coordinate 96,928, forward strand.
AACCTTAAAACAAGCATCTTGAATTTTTGGGCTGTCTAGAGAACATCTCCTTTGACAACAAGACATCTACTCCATGCTCAAGATGTCTTCCCTAGCTCAAGACATCTTTTGTAAGATTTCTAACATGATAGCATGAAGTCTCCTCTATTTTCAAGATTTCTCCTCTAGCAACAAGATGTCTATTCTATAAATTAACTAATTTCAAACAAGATGTCTCATTCTCCTCCAAGACTTCTTGTAAGGATATGAGATAATTTCCTATGATTTTTTAAAGATTTAAATTTTGAATTTAAAGAGGAAAGATGAAGAGAAAGGGAAAGGATATAAATGAGAGATTCTAGGGAGTGAGAGGTAAGTTAAGAGAAGAGTAGAGAGAGATAAAATCTTGGCTAGGTGCCTTGATCATCATCTATGTAATGGTATGTTTTCTTTGATTAAGTGTGTCTAAGAATTTTATTAAATCTATCGTCTGTTGTTGAGAATTTGTGCTTCATTTTAGCTATAATTTCTCCATTTGAGCAAGAATAAAGCTTTCATTTTCTTTTGTTGTTCAAATTTGCTATTTTTTTACATTAAGAGAGCTTAGATTGTGGAATCCATGGAAGCTCCTCATTAGACTGGTATTGAAGCAGCTTGAAATTAAAGACAATGGCATTAAAGTGGATAATTATCATCTTAATTACAAAAAATCACTCCAAATTCTCAAGCTTGGATGATTTCTCTCTTACTACTTGTTCCAATCATCCTAGGGATTGAAAATTTCCATTTAATTTCTAAGTTTATCATATCTTTTAAGAATTTGAGGATACTTGTGGAATTGGATGCCCATTGACTTGAAATAGCTAGGGTTTGAGGATCTTATACCAATTTCACTTAAGATTTTGGTATTTCTTATTTCATTCTTTAAGAAATCTTAAAACATTTACCTTTCCTTGTAGAATTTTGTGAAAGTTACCATTTAAATCAATTTCCATCATGCCTCCAAAGAAGAAGATAGTTCAAGAGTTATCAAAAGATATAGATGACATGAGAAATACTCTAAAGCTCATTGTTGAGAAACTTGAAAATCTTTAAGAGAATAAATAACATGCTACTTCACCAAAAGCATTCAAGTAAGGTACAATTCATGAAATTCTTTACCAATACCTTCTTCAAGATATTACTAAATTCCATCCATTGATGATCTTCCTTTTGAAAATGAAGACTTTGGAGAAGAAGAAGATCAAGATGATGTTTTTCTTCATGATGCTAGTGCTAACAATAGGTCTCAAGGTTTTATGTTTCCAAGGAAAGGGAAAAAGAAACTTTTTTCTAAGCCTCAAAGTAAGAAAGGTGAAGGAATTGAAGTCACTCTTGCAAAAGCTTTAGACATACTTTAAGGATGCCTCATGTCGAAGTTAAATCCTTCAATGGCATGAAAGCAATTGAATCTTTCCTCTCTTGGATGAAAATGATTAATGGGGACTTTGAACTTGAAGATGTAAAAAATCATCAAAATGCATCTTATGTTGAAACCAAATTGGAACACATGGAACTTGTATGGTGGAAAAAGAAAATTCATTCTTATAAGGTGAACAATTTAATAAAACTTTATAACTCAAAATTGTCCACCAAAATTGAACCCACAACTTGGAGATTTCAAGTCAAGAGTCTCATCTCATTATTTCACCTACCTTTAATGATTAATCCATAATCCATGGGATAAAGGCATAAAAATTATATGCATACTAAAAGTTAAATGAAAAAACATGATGAGTAGGCCTAGTGATATGAGTTTTGGTTTAGGAACCCTAGGTCATAGGTTCGACTCTACTAGGTAGCACTAAATTATAAACATCTATATCTTTGGGTATACTTATATTTTCAATTATTTTGGGTTCAAAAATCCTCAACAAAACATGATGACTAACAATGAGGTGTTAGCCTAGTGATATGTTTTTTTGCATGGTAATTTGATGAGAACATCACCTAGCTCATTTCTAATCCTCAATATGTTTGTATGTTATTGTGTTTATCTTTTGGTATTGTTTTTTTAATGATGATCTTAGCATGTTTTGGCATGTTTGGAAGTGTTTTGGGACTATTTTAATAAGTTTAGAAAGTTTTGTGATGAATGGGGACTTTTTTGGAGATGTCTAAATGTTCCAAACCTCAAAACAAGCATCTTGAATTTTTGGCCTATCTAGAGAACGTCTCCTCTAACAACAAGACATCTCCTCCATGCTCAATATGTCTTCCCTAGCTCAAGACATCTTTTGTAAGATTTCTAACATGACAGCAAGAAGTCTCCTCTAGCAACAAGATGTCTCTTCTATAAACTAACTAATTTCGAATAAGACGTCTCATTCTCCTCCAAGACTTCTTGTAAGGATATGAGATAATTTCCAATGATTTTTTAAAGATTTAAATTTTGAATTTAAAGAGGAAAGATGAAGAGAAGGGGAAAGGATATAAATGAGAGATTCTAGAAAGTGAGAGGTAAGTTAAGAGAAGAGTAGAAAGAGATAAAATCTTGGCTAGGTGCCTTGATCATCATCTATGTAATGATATGTTTTCTTTGATTGAGTGTGTCTAAGAATTTTATTAAATCTATCTATTCTTGAGATTTTGTGCTTCATTTTAGCTATAATTTCTCCATTTGAGCAAGAATAAAGCTTTCATTTTCTTTTGTGGTTCAAATTTGCTATTTTGTTACATTAAGAGAGCTTAGATTGTGGAATCCATGGAAGCTCCTCCTTAGACTGGTATTGGATTAGCTTGAAATTAAAGACAACGGCATTAAAGTGGATAATTATAATCTCAATTACAAAAAATCACTCCAAATTCTCAAGCTTGGATGATTTCTCTCTTACTACTTGTTCCACTCATTCTAGGGTTTCAAAATTTCCATTTAGTTTCTAAGTTTATCATATCTTTTAAGAATTGGAGGATACTTGTGGAATTGGATGTCCATTGACTTGAAATAGCTAGGGTCTGAGGATCTTGTACCCATTTCACTTAATATTTGAGTATTTCTTATTTCATTCTTTGAGAAATCTTAAAACAATTACCTTTCCTTGTAGAATTTTGTGAAAGTTACCATTTAAATCAATTTCCATTATGCCTCCAAAGAACAAGATAGGTCAAGCATTATCAAAAGATATAGATAACATGAGAAATACTCTAAAGCTCATTGTTGAGAAACTTGAAATGCTTTAAGAGAATAAATAACATGCTACTTCACCAAAAGCATTCAAGTAAGGTACAATTCATGAAATTCTTTACCAATACCTTCTTCAAGATATTACTCAATGTCATCCATTGATGATGATCTTCCTTTTGAAAATTAAGACTTTGGAGAAGAAGAAGATCAAGATGATACTTTTCTTCATGATGCTAGTACTAACAATAAGTCTCAAGGTTTTATGTTTCCTAGGAAATGGAAAAAGAAACTTTCTTCTAAGCCTCAAAGTAAGAAAGGTGAAGGAATTAAAGTCACTCTTGCAAAAGCTTTAGACATACTTTAAGGATGCCTCGTGTCGAAGTTAAATCCTTCAATGGCATGAAAGGAACTGAATCTTTCCTCTCTTGGATGAAAATTATTAACAGGGAATTCGAACTTGAAGATGTAAAAAATCATCAAAATGCATCTTATTCTAAAACCAAATTGGAAGGCATGGAACTTGTATGGTGGAAGAAGAAAATTCATTCTTATAAGGTGAACAATGGTACTCCTATCAAGGATTGATCTTTAATGTAGTTCATGCTCAAGAAAAAATTTGAGAAGCCTCATCATAGATAAGAGGAAATCCATAAATTGAAGTACCTAAGACAAGATGATAGGAGTGGAAGGACTACTACATGGCCTTTTATAAGGCTTTTCAGGTTACAAAAGTTCATTAGGATGATTATGAACATGTATTCAACTTTCAAAGACAACTCAAAAGGGAGTATTAACAAGAGCTAACCTTCAATGATCACTAAACATTAGATGAGACTATTGAATTGGCTATTAAGGTTGAAATGAAACTCTAAGGCTACAGTAGAGATCCAAAAGTTTTTAAGGACAAGGATTCCAAAGTTTCTAAAGGTGAGAAAGGAGCCAAGGAGAAGGAAAATGCCAAAGGATACATAAAGAAGAAGTAAGAGAAGTTCAAGAAGGGCCAAGATTCCAAGAAATACTACTTCAAGAATTTAAATGTTTAAGAAAATGATTATGCATCCAAACTTCAATGCTTTGATTGTGGTGAAAAGGGACATAAGCTATGGAAGTACAAAAATCAAAAGATCTACAAGGATAAGGAACTTCAAACCTTGGAAAAGGAAAAATATTCCAATGAAGGTGATCCTCATGCACCAATGATTAAAGATATCAGTGAAATTAATTCTTGCATTTTAATGAAAAATGTTAATACCAATGAAGATCCTAGAAAAAAGATGCTCTTTAGGATTGAAGCTAGGTTTCTAGATAGTGGTTAATGGATACACATTTTAATTGATGGTGAAGCTCAAGAAAATGTATTTTCTTCAAAGGCTATTTCTAAGCTAGGTTTAAGTAAATTTCCACATCCTAGGCCCTATAGAGTCTAGTGGCTTTCTAAGGATCATTTCCAACAAGTTAAGGAGAAGTGTATTTTGTCTTTTAAAATTGGTTCTTTTAAGGACAAGCTACATTGTGAGATCCTCCCTATTGATTGTGCTGATGTTGTTTTGGGAAGACTTTGGAAATTTGACAAGGCATTTTTTATTAGTGAAAGAAATTTTTGACCTATTCCAAGAGCAGATGGGATACATAAACTCAATTCTATGACTTGGTAGCTATATAACAAAAATGTTCCTATTAATGTTACATTGATCTTTCTTAGTGAGAAAGAGTCCTTACAAGCACATGAAGAGGTTGGGCATGGTTTTGTCATCATATCAACACTTTTAATAAGTGAATAGGAGCATATAAATGAACTCACTTCAATGGTGCAACCTTGGCATTAGAATTTATTGATGATTTCCAGGGAAAACTTGAAGGGCTTCCACTAATGAAATCCATCCAACATCAAATAGACTTTATACTAAGAGTTACAATTCCAAATGAAAGAGCCTACTACATGAATTCAAATCAAAAAGAAGAATTAAGTAAGCAAATGAATTACTATCTAATGATTTTATTAAGAAATTTGTCTCTCCTTATATCATTCCAACTATATTAGTTCTAAAGAAAGATATTGATGAATTAAGGATGTGCATAGATTTTAGGGTTGTTAATAGGATTACTATCAAGGATAGATTTTCTATTCCTAGAATGGATGAAATTCTTGATGTGCTTGCCAATGCCGAAAAGTAGTCAAAAATTAATTTAAAAAGTGATTATAATAAAATAAGGATTAGACTGAGAGATGAATAGAAAATAGAATTTAAGACATCGAATAACTTATATGAGTGGTTCTTTATGCCCTTGGGGCTAACCAATGCTTCAACCTCATTTATGAGGCTCATGCATGAGGTTCTTATTAACCTTTTGGTATGTCAAAACCTTAATAAAAATGTAGAACATAGAGTATTTTTTATGGACAATGTGTTTACAAGACATAAACAAGAACTTCACACGAGAACTAAGGATTCAAAGAAAACGAGATCTACAAAGAGATGACAAAGTGAAGACTTTATGAGCCAAGATAAGAGCATAAATGAGCATGGACTAAAATTGAAGACTACAAACTAAATGAAGATTCTCTAAGAACTGAGAAGAAGACAAATTAACAAGAGAAATCCTTACAAAATAGAGCCAAAGAATTGAGGAGACATCTCCTAGAAACAATGGACATCTCTATTCTAGAGAAGATGTCTTTCTAGAGACATTCTGTTTTCCAACAACATGTCTTTCTTGAATAAAGGTCAATCTCAGGTAGATTTTCCAATTTCTACGGAGATGTCTACATTTTCTATTGCACAAATTCTAAGGAGTTTTTGGAAACTTTAATATTACAGGAAAATAAAAAAATTCTTGGGAATTGAAAAACTACTATTCATGAAAGACCAATCATTGTCTACTCTATGCTATTGTATTTTTATTCTTCATTGTAACATCATTTGCTTGGTTGTATGCTGTATTGAGCTTCAATTGCAACAACTTATAAATTTAGTTACATTATTTCCTTATGCATTTTTATTTTTTTCTTGTAGCCCTACAAGGTTGATGTGCTTCCTATGAGAAGGCATCGACATTGAGATTGTTGGGACCTTGCAGGGTTGAGTGGTTTTACAACATAAAACACTCTAGAGTGGAGCTCCTTGAAACCATATTCTAAGCTTGTTAGTACTTGCATGGTTGAATGGTTTCACAATGGTGAAAAACTCCGATGCAAATCTCAAAGATTGTACAGGATGTGGTGCCCTCCAAACCACATTTAATTAAGAAAAAAAGTTCAAAGGTGTGCACAAATTCTATGAACCATAAACATTGGGTGAAATATTTTAACTAACTCTTTCAATTTTTCATGCTTTTTTGTCTCCATTTGCCACATGCTAATTTCAATGGCTGAATTTTGGCAAATAACGTGGACCTCCTCCATGGAGAGGGTTCTATTCTCCTGGGTTAATCTATTCATGTCTCGGTTGATCCTCACTAGTTGTTCTTGCACCTAGTGGATGCTTTCTTCTAGGATGTTCTTTAGTTTCTTCACAATGGTCAACCTAGAATTTTCTACAGTGAGCTACTTCCTCTTGTATGGTGATTAGTGTCTTTTTATATGCATGAGATTATGCATCAGTAGCAGAGGCATTCCAAACCACTCTCTCTTTCTCTTTCTTAGCAACTACTCTCTCCTTCATTAGCTTGGTGGGATAATCCATCCTAAATTATTCAAGTTGGTTTGGTGTAAAAAAATAGGCAAGATCCTATCATTCAACTCATAAGGCAACCAACTCTTCTTGTAATCTCTGTATTTTAGCTTTTGCATGCTCTGCCTTGACTTTTGCCATACCAACTTTCCTTTTGTGGTGATGAGATCTAATTGAGGTGCAGTGACATTTCTGGGGATGTCAAACAAAGTGGTCATTACTTGGCCTATCTATAGTAATCAATCAAGCACATCCTCATGCACTGTAGGAGTCATTGAAGTCTTTACCAACATTTGTGCATCTCTGCTTCTTACTAGATCTATTGGAGGCATAATAGGCACACTGAATGATTCTTTGATATGCTCTGCAATCACCTCTACTGTGCTTTCAGCATCTTCATGTTGTAGTACCATGACTGTGGCACCTTCTCCAATTTCCAATGTTACTTGGAAGGATACAGCATTCCTAAAGATCTATCATGATCATTGAGATCCTTATCCTCTTGACTGTATTGATATCTCCCCCCATGTTAGATTAGTTGACACAGTGGGCCATATGGTGTTATCCATGACTCGAACAAGATTGGACTCATCCCTACTTCCCTAGCTAATTGTTTTAGCAACCCTTTGCAAATGGCTCATCAACAACATATAGTCTTGCGGTAGTAGTGGTCAAGCTTGTGCCTATGGATGTTGTTCAAGCTTGCATTGCATTTTTATTTTTGGCTTTGCCTCCTTCTCCACTTCTTGTTCTTCACCAAGATCCTTTCTTGGTGCTGCCAGTTTTAGGATCTCAAAGTAGGAGGCATTCTAAGCCTTTCTAGAGATATCATTGGTATATCCTAGGATTCTAACACACTTGCATAACTTTCTAATTAAGTACATACATGGAAGTGTTGGTCTCCTTGACTTCATTTCCTTAAATCACCACTAAATTTCAGTAAAGTAATACTGGGGAAGATTGGCTACAAATTTAACCATTAAAATGGCACTTCCCTTGGCCACATAAGTGGAAATTCGATTGAGTCCTATTGTGGAAAATAGATTGTAAGTCCCAATCTTAAAATATATTTTCTCCTCTAAAGTCATTTCATCATATGTTTTGTCCTCCTTATCATATGCTCATCTCAGCCACAATTTCTTGGTCTTGAGGTCAGATCTAGTTGACAAATGAGCAACGTTGGCCCCTACATTAGGTAGGTTTAGAGCTGCAACAATTACTTTAACTGAATAAGGGAAGATCACCTTGAAAATTTTAATAGTGGTTCCCTCATCCTTATTATGCCAGAATTGATAGGTTTCACCCAGGTACCATTCGCCACTATCTGACAGAATGGGCCACCATGGGGACACCTTGAGTTACGTCCAAACCACCTCTGGAGCAAACTCCATGAATAGATCAAAGTTCATTTCCACAATAACCAAAGCCAATGTGGACTTTTCTAATGTGGCAGTAAAGCGATTAGGGGGCAACATGAGATGTTGTCTCTGCTTGGGGGTTGGTAGTTCTATTGCCTCTCCTTGGGCCATTTTCTCAGCAACAAGAGCTTCTTGGTGGATACTAAAGGATTAGGCCTCCTTCTCAGTCTGTTCTACATGTTCACCTTGCTAACCATGGCCACCATGTGAATGCATAGTGGCTCTTTACAAGGGTTCACCTTGAGCACCTCTTTTTTGGGCCATTTGCAATCAAGCAAAGGTCAAGTGTTACTAAGGTTATATTTGTTATCATAAATCAGTTTATACCTTACTTGTGATCTTAGTCCATTAAGTTCATAATGCATATGATTATAGAGTTAGGAAATTTTGAAGAAAAAATATCCAAAAAATGTTTATCTCCTTTTATGATCCTTCACAAGTGGTTCATTTTTCCTTATATGTGGTCTATAATAGTGGCTATGGACCCATGGGTTGGAAAAACTAGATTTTTAACATGAGTGATTTTTCATTATAACTTCTAAAGTTTTTAATATTCTTACCCTTTTGACACCCTCTAGGTAATAGTAAATTTCAACAATTTGGCACAAGTTTTGCACGCAAGCACCCTGCCTTCTACCCTTGTGTAACCACACCTATAATGTCCATAGGTACTAGAGGGGTTGAATACAATGCAAAACCATGAAAAAAACACACATGTTGAAACCACTGAATTGAGATAATAATTCTATTTTATGAAAAACCACAAGTTATTTATACAATGAGATGAGATGGACTAGGGAAAGGATTGCAGAAATTGGAACATGAGGTGGCTTACCATGGTTACAATGAAACCTCGTGTGTTATTAATGGTTAAATAACCATATGTCCTATTTTCCAAGATTCAAACCATGTCCACACTGCATTGTCATGACATCGCATTATTTCATCATATTGGCTAACAACCATAATACTATTAGAGTCACAAGGAGTAACATCACTTAGTGTTTTGTCCAAGGAAGGAGCTTTATTATGGCACACTTATTCTATATATATCAAATTTTTTATTTTTTTTATTTTTTTTATTTTGGTTCTAAGAAGCTACCAACCTTCAGGCATGGATACAAGTTTTTCCAATGGGACCTATAGAGGTTTATTTTGTGTTGTTTTAAGTTGCTCATGCTTCCATTTCTTGTTAAATCTACAAGGATATGGTTACAACCTTAGCAACATGATAGAACATATAGAAGTGGCCAAAGAGAATCCACAAATCCCCTTGATGTCACACCCTTCACATTTCACCTAGGTTTTGCACTCTTCTATCTAGACATAATTATTATAGGTTTATTATTAGATAAGATGATGAAAAAGGTTATCATTATGACCAAAGCAAGAACTCTTATTAATGGAATGAGTGGATGGATGTCATGGTCTCAATGTTCAAATAATCTGTCCCTTATGACTTGACAACATATAGAGAACCTCACCACATTTGACAACATGATCATCTTATGCACAAGTGAGATTACAAAAGAAAATGGAAACAATAATTAGAAAAATAGGAAAAATTGGATCAAGAAATATAAAAATAACAAAAAATTGTAAAATAAAAAGTTGAAAAGCACTTAAAAATCCTAAAGATTAAAATGGGGGGTAATTCGCCCAACTAAACATTTGGTCGTGACAAGGATTAATAAGTGGATAAATAGGATCCATGCATGTATAAAACATTGGGAACTACTCATGCCCTAGCCACTAGGTGTCTATTGGTGGTGTGGTGGCTAGGTAGAAAAATTGTTAGTCATACACTTGATTGTTATATGGATGATGGGCTAGGGTATGAGGTGTGTTAACATTATAGATGGCTAGCCCATGATTGCACCCTTGATCATGACACAGTATGCATGGATTTATTTGTCTCCCTACATTTGTAGATTCATTGGTTGGATTTGGGATTGGAGTATAGATGGATGCTGGCCCTTATATGTGGTTGGAGGACGTTGGTTGAGACAAAGAAAGTGGTGCACCGGATAGGCCTTGTGTTGACTCAGTTGATACAGTGGGTTCATGCATGGTCTACTTTAGCTTACAGCCTTCCCTTTAGAAGGGATGTTTCCTACATTTCGGTTGGGACCCACTGGTCTCAACATGTTTATGCACATTTGCAACACAAGTAGCACTCATTTGTTGACATTATGGTGTGAAACCTTCTTGTGTTGCCAATGGTGGCATATAAAGACGTGGATTATGAGAATATTAAGGGTAGGATGGATGGTAAGAGGCATGAGGTGGTGCTCCTTTAGGGGATGTCATGGATTTATGGTACTCAAGAGAGTGGTAGTGGAAATTAGAAGTAGAGGAGGTAGAACTCGTTGGAGAAACAGGGTGTTGAACATAATATTTGCACAATTTCGGTAGGTATGGCTGATTTGGTGGTGTCCTCCCCCACGACTGTGGTTGTTGCCACTATAGTTGATGACTATGTTGAGGCTGGTAATAAGTCCCCCAAGGATGGTATGATCAGTTGTGGGATTGTCTATAATTACCTTGTGGAAGATGGAATCTCCTAGGCATGTGCTTTTGCATAAACTTCAGATTTAAGGCACCTGCCCAATACTTCTATAGATGCAACAAGACTAGGCAATGGCCCTTTGAATGGTCATATATGCATAGGTCGCATCCATCATCTTCGTCAATGGTTGAGTCTTTAGCCTTAGTTTTGTAAACCACATTTGTCATTTGCCAAAAAGTATTCCTAGCTATTTCTTAGTTCAGTGTCCTCTATTTATTGTAATCACCCAGCTTGTTTTGCATGATCTTCTCTATGACTATCTCAATAAGAGTTATGATGTTTTCATTTATACATTCAAACATCCTGTTAAACTTTTCTTTAAGTTTATGAGTAGACTTATGTCTCAACAAGGTTTGTTGTAGGACCACCTTATCGAGAGTGGTTTTGTTCTTCGTACCATAAATTTGGACCTCCTTCAATTGAAGAGTTGGTTCCCATTGATATTTCTTAACATTCTTCCATTTTCTTATCTCTCCTTCTTTTGCGACACACTCAATTAGCTCTTTAATCTAATGGACTTGGAGCTTGTATAATTGACCTGGGGCATACAACCCAAGGTTCTTCCTTGTTTCATTATGAAGCCCATCTATAATGTGGAAATGTTGCATCTCCCAGGAGAAACCATGAACTGGGCATCTATTCAGTAAAGCATAACATCTATCTAAGGCCATATCCAAGGGTTCATATTGTTCTTGTTTCCACTCTTAACTTTGTCTCCTCAAAATGGACACTCTTGTGTATGTTTGGTATTTCTTGTTGAATAGTTTCATCATTGTAGACCATCATCAGATTGAGTTCAGTCTCAATGATCTATACCACACTTCGACTCTATCAATTAGTTTCCTAGGAAAGCACTTAAGCTTTTGCCATCGACTTTCAATGTTGTAAAAGGCACATGCATCATGGAAGGCTTATCAATTATGTTGCAAATCTAAATCATAGCCTCTTGCAAATTTAGGGATATTATTCATTTCAATCTTTGGTAGATGACTCTTTTTACAATGCCTTTAAGATATCTTTACTACCTCTGTGATCTACATTAGGCTCTTAGTGGCCAGCAAGGGTTCATCATTATCAAAACAATTGTGAAGGAAATGCCTATCTCTATTTTTTTGATCATGATGATGTTGTTTGTGATCTTTCTCTTGGGTTTGATTTTAGTTTTTAGCCCAATCCTTTAATGGAGCTCTATCTCTATACCTACATTCATCTTCATCAGAACTAAACGTTGAAGGGATAGAGAAATATGAGGAAGTGGAAGAATTGCCATGGCTTCTATGGTGTTCTTCAAGGTCCTTTGATTTATCATTTCTAGGTTTTGAGGAGGTCTTAGGCCTTGAGGCATTCCCTAGTTTAGGACTTACATCATCTCCTCCAAATTTGTCTGCCTTAGGTGAATGTAGTCTTTGAGTGTTGTCAAGGTGGTCATGAACATAAGAAACCCTTGCATAAGGTTGATCACTCCAATTTTCTTCATCATATATTACATTATTCCTCTAATTAATGTGTTCACCATTCAATGCATTGTCATTTCCATGTGGGGGAAACATTTTTGTTGGTTTATAGTGTATGTGATTTAATATTTTCTGAAGTATATATCATTAATACCTTTTACAATGATCATGTATGATATAACTAATTGAGATAACTAGCACCATCCCCAAAAATGGTGCCAATGATGAGTGACGAGGTACCCCTATGCCCAACCATATGAATCACAAGCATTCACACATGATCCTATCAAATTCTGTAGATGGGACTAGATATGGCATCTAGATCATTATGCTTTGATCATAATTCGCTATCTTCCCACTTGGACTAGTGGTAGCTTTGTCACATATGGTTTAGTCCAAAGTGAGATGTATGATGTTGTCTCTAATTTTACACTACTCCTAGTAATGATAAAAAGGTAAATTAATTAATCTAATGGATAATGGAAAGTGAAATCTAACTAGCCTACATGCGATGGGTATCTGCACTTAATCATCCATATACATCTTGGACTTTGTGAGACTACTTTTAGGATGGCCAAGCATATGTCACTGGGTGTACCAAACAATACACTTCTGGGTTACCAAGTACTTCCACTTAAACGCTTGTGATTAAGGCATACACATTCTACTTAATAATAGGAATAGTAAACAATAATGAATAGAAATATTTAACTAAGAAAAGTAGTAAATAATTAACAATTAAAAGCAATAGTAATCTAAGTAGATGCTGCAATCATGGGAGTAATCTCGACCTTTATTGCCAGTCATGTAATGTGTCCAAGTATATCACACTTGAACAAAGGTGCTATACAATTACAAACATCACACTGTGGGCATGCATTGGGAATGAAAAATTCTAAGGAAAGGAAACTAAAAACTAAAACTATGTTCTACTTCCCTACATTCTACATGTTGTCCCATCTGAGTGCCCAAGTGTTGTATTTATAGGAAAACCTAGATGAGGTAATGTCAGATATTTGATGTCACTTATTGGCTTCGACATTGAGTATGCATCGTTAGGGCTCGGACGTTGCATATTCGACGTTAGGGCCTACCAAATGACGACTCATCAGTTTCTGTCTAGAAAATGGATTGTATTATGGCCATGATTACAAACTTTTTTTGAAACTCTAATGTAATGTTGTAACAAGGTCTAAAAGAAATTAATTTATGAAATGTGGATTTGCAAGTGGTTCTAAGTTGTAAGTTTTCTAAGTTAACTATATGGCATATATGGTTTTATAAGTGTTAAAGTTGCTTAAGGATTTATTAACCAATTAATTTTATTCTTCACATGTCTCATGGATTAATTTTAGTTATTTTATTAAGTACAATTTTGGGAATGTGACAATTATTAATAATCAAAAGCAAAGGATTCAAAACTTTAACAAAATATTTTAATAAGAAAATTATATTCACTTAAGTAAATGAATAGTGTACTTTTATTATTTAGTTCATAAAATTAAAAATAACCTATTAAAATGCATTTGATGTTATTAAAATAAGTAATTAAAACCATGCATTAGATTAAGTTAGTAAACCTATGTAAAACTTTATGTTGTAACACTTCCACATTGTATATGTTGATTGGTTGTTTGTATTATGTTTGACTAGCATTATTACTTTGACTATTATATGATTTTAAGCATAGCATTATCCTAGCCTATGTATAGTAAGAGGATGTTACATTCTAAGGATTATAATTAACTATCCTTGAGGAGAAAATCTACTTCAAAATTGGCATGTATCACTTGTTCTTGACTAAAAGGCTCAATCAAGTATCAACTTATGAAACCAGAGGAAGTTCCATTTTGATGGGAAAATTTAATTCAAACATAATCCATCTCTATTTCCTTGAGATTGAATAGTGGTTTGAGGAGAAAAAGGTAGGGAAGCTGACAATTCCATTTCGTTGCCTTATTAGAAAGTTGTGTGAGCGAGTTGGCATCCTAGGGTATACCAATGACATCCTTAGGAAGGATCAGAATGCTTCCTATGCAAAAATGCTCAAGCTAGTGCCTCCAAAGAAGGATCAAGTGGAAAAATTAATAAACACAAAGGAAACTACAAGCACTATACTGACCAATCACCAACAACAAGTTGGGCCTACTGGTTAATAACAAACTGAGCAACAACAATAGCAAGAACATTAGCAGCAAGTTTCACCACTGCCATCACAAGATTATAGGCCTTCAATGAGTCATCTACAACAAATTGTAGAGACTATCAGCTGGGGAACATTTGAAGAATTCAACCTATATAAAGTAATTGATGATGTAGTTAGGTCAAAAATATCAATAGATCCTACTAGTATCTAAATTTCATTACAATTAGGAGGAGGGGAAGAATGGTTATAATAGATTTCTAGGAATGCTACATCATTCTAAGTGCTGCTCATAACTAGAAAAGGAGCCATAGTTGTGATTATGTAGCACTAGGATGTAGCAAGAATTTCAAAAGTGATCATTAATCACATAAAAGAATCTTTTAATGTTTCTGTTATGTCACTAAAAAATATTTATGGGGCTAGAGATGTTGAAATGTTAGCAGGTACCTCGATGACTCTTGTAGATCATAAGGATGTGCTTGACATCCTACTAAAAATAGGAAAGGTTATGACCAATCTTTTCAACATCCCAAGTGATGTCACTACAATTCAGTTAAAATTAATAACCATCAAAGGAAAGTTGGTCATGATAGAAACCAAGGTGGAGCATGCTAAAATGAAATCAATAGATTACCAAAAGAGCTTGCAACCTTGCACACCAAAAAGAAAGATCCCACTCAGTTTATTGCACCTAACTAGCTAGATAAGTTTACAATACAGCACATCAATCACCTTGTTGAGTATAATAAGTAGATGGAGCAAAAGAAAGAGAAGGAGGTGTGGGATGCCTTAGTAATAGAAGCATGGACATACACATATGCTAAGGCACTCACTACATTATAGGAGGAGAAAAAGAAAATTGTTACAAACAATGCTTAGTTGACCAACATAGAGAAGCAAAAGAATATCCTCAAAGAAAGAATTTAGCAACTGCAAGAGTCTTTGTAAGGGTTAATCACGATATGAGCCACCTAGCATGAGAGAACAAAACCCTCTCCATTTAGGAGGTACATGCAATAAGACAGAAATCTATAATTGAAATAAGCACATGGTAGAATGAGACAAAACAGGCATGAAAGGCTCAAAGAAAACTTTCATGATGAAGTGGACATGTACAAGCAAATTAATGAGAAAGAAAGGTGGATGGCTATGGCCCAACTTAACTGAATTTTAGCATAGAATCTAGATTGGCAACCTATCTTGGATATCTTTGCTCATGTTCACCAGGTAGAAATAAAAAATAAGGACCTACAGATAGAGAATTTGATAGAATACATGGGGTTAGCTAACCTTAATTATGCTAACCTAGACACTTTAACAATAGGTAGATCCATAAATGAGCTAGAGGAACAAGTAGTGGCAATTTATGCTCTATATGAGAAAACAATTGTTGATTGAAAAGATACTTTGCAAATGTTGCATATGGAAAATTCAAAACTAGAGGTAGTGAATTTCAACAACTAGGGTCAAAAGGATATTGCAATGAACTTGACCAAAAGGATGATAGATTATCAATAGTTGTGCAAAATGGCCAGAGCATTTGAAAAAGAAAGGAGGAAATTTTTGGCATCGTTTGTAAAAGCAAATCAAATGTTCCCACAATTTCCATGTCCATGGAATGTAATGGCTCCATCACACATTACCCAATCATCATGGATGGTACATGACCCCAAAATTAAGAAAGAGAAACTTCAAGCATTACTCAACAAATACAAATTTCATAAGCTTAATGATAAAGGGAAGTAGCCAATGGAGGAGCCACCACCATTAGGAACTTTATCTACATCAAGCTTATTTAGTTTTTATTGTTTTATCATACAAATGTATCTAAATTTTGTAAAACACCACTATGGCCTTCAGTGTCTTATATATAGTTAGTTAGTCATGTATAGTCGAATCTACCTTCCAATTTTGTAAGGGACCCTATTCTCATTTTGTTTTACCTTGAGGATGAGCTTTTAGTCAATTGTGAGGGTATGATAAAGTCAATTTTTGGTCATCAATGACATCATAACAATGATAGTGCATCAATGATGTCATTTATTTGATATCATAGCACATGCTATGCCATTGTTGATATGATATCTCAAGATGTGTGTATCCCTATAAATATGACACTTGGGCACATAATCCACAAAACTTTTCATTCCATAGTAACTAGACTCTATTAATTTTATTTCATGAAGTTAGATTTAGCACTTAAAATTATGAATGCCCGTAGTGTGGTGTGTCTTAGTGAACAACATCTTTATTTGACTAGATTATACTTGGGAACAATTTGCGAAGGGAAATAAAGATCAAACTATTTCTCACCATTGCAACACTCTCCTAGTGTACTATTCCTAGTTTACTATTTCTATTTAGAATAATAATTACTATTTTCTAACTTAATGTTTATTTTTCCAAAGTACTTTACTTTTAACCATTAATAGCAAGTGGAATGAGTACAATTGGTTTCAATCACTTAAGTGTAATCGTTTGGTTGCCTAATAGTGTTATTTTTTGATACACATAGTGGCATAATGCTTGGTAGCCTAGTAATGGTTACATAAAGCCCAAAGTATGTACAAAAAATCAAGAATGGATACTCATCACATAGGATAGATTAGATTTACTTATCTATTTCTCTTAAACTTAAAAATTACTTTCTCTTCATTATGACTATGCCTAGGAGTTAAGCCCTACAACATCATATATCATATACCTCACAGTGAGCTAAACCATAAACATAGACATCACTAGCTTTACATGGGAAGACAATGGTCGAACTTAAACTAATTGCTGGCATTTTAACATTGCCTCATTCAAATATTACAATTGAGCTACATGTGAACACTCGTAACTTGTATGGTTGGGTATTTGATGAGTGGAGAGCTACCCCTACACCCGACCATATGAGTATGAGCATTTCATGCAGAATCTAATCAAACTCTGTAGATGGGCTAGTTGTGGTATCTAGATAGTTACTCGTTGATCGTAGTTCATTGCCTTCCCACCTGGACTAGTATTTGCTTTGTCACATATGGTTTAGTCCAAAGTGAGGTGTATGATGTGTTTCCTATCACTAAGCTAATCCTAGGGCAATGGAAAATAACTTTGTGTAACCTAAGAGGGAAAGAATGAAGAGACTCTAAGCTAGCCTAAGTGTGATGAGTATCTATCCCTTAATCATCTGTATACATCTTGGACCTCATGCATAACTACTATTGGGATTACCAAGTGCATTGCCTAGGTATGCTACTGGGATACCAAATAGTCACACTTGAATGCTCATGATTAAGTTATACTCATTCCACATTTAAGGAGTTTACAGTGAAGAAATATTAACTATGAAAGCAATAAATAACAATAATAATTAAATAATTAAACTAAGTGAATGCTGCAATGATGAAGTAATCTCAATATTTATTTCTGGTCATGTGCGTGTCCAAGTACGTCACACTCAAATAAAGGTGTCGTATAATTACAATCATCACACTATGAGCATGCATTGGGGAAAAAGTGTTGAGAGGAAAAAATGATAAAAAGATCCTACTCTAATACTAATTGACTGACTCTAAAAACTTCCTTCTAACTCCTTACTCCTACATGTGTATTTATAGGCCTGTACAGGATTCACAATATCACACATCCGATATCCCTAGCCAGGTCGTGATATCGCATGCATGATATCATGAGTTCGATATCGGAGCCTAATGAATCACGATTCATCATACCCCCACGACTGAATGAAAACTCATCCTCAAGTTGAAAAAAATGAGAACAAGCTTCATTGATTTCACAGTGCAGAGGTATGAGATTATTAACTGACTGGAAATTTATTCATGCCATAGTGGAGAATTGAATAGAAAAAAATTGGAACAAACATAAAGAAAAATACAAAATTACAAAATTTTGTGGAACTCATGTGGTTCTAGGTGGTAGTGGCTCCTCCATGGGATGATTCCCCTTGTCTTGTGCTCCATGATTTGGGATTTGATGGCTCTAAAGGAGTGCTTGGAGCTTTTCTTCTTCAGTTTGGGGATCCTGTGCCGTCCATGCTAATGCTCCAACATTTGATGGAGTTGGCACCTCCCATGGACGTAATAGTTGTGAGAACAATTGATTTGCTTTAACATGCTAAGCCACAAACAACCGTCATTCCTCCTCATAGGCTTTAGCTTTATCCCTGTACTTCTGGAAATTTGTAAGCCATCAAGCAAAGTCTGCCATCACATCTTTTTGCCCTTGGTAGTTGGCCTTAACCACCTCCAGTTCAAAATTTGTGATCTCTAGCCTTTGCAACATTTTCTTGTGCTTCACAAATTCTTCTTCATATTTAACATAGGTGGTAGCTACCTAATTTTTGAGCTCTGTTCTTGGGCATCTTGCTGTCAACATGGCTAGATTGGCATACCGCAAGTTTTCCAATCCCATGTACTCT
Source organism: Gnetum montanum (assembly GCA_015680685.1). Lineage (NCBI taxonomy): Eukaryota > Viridiplantae > Streptophyta > Gnetopsida > Gnetales > Gnetaceae > Gnetum > Gnetum montanum. The sequence goes on from MNCI01007530.1 coordinate 115,751, forward strand.
ATTCGATCTTGAATATGCAAGTACCAACTTTTAAGCTCTACCTGGTAGGCAATTGCATATGTGTCCAATATGGCCCACCAATTAGTGTGTTAAGCACTAGAAGTGCTGATGTGAGCCTTGGCCATATGAATCTATTTTTCTATAACCTTCTTGTACATCCCCACCTAGTCTCTAAAATGCTCCTTTAACTTTTCATGCCATTTGGCCTCGTTTTTCCATGCACTTATTTTAATGGTCATCTTTTACCAGATTGCTTATACCTTCTCCATTGAGAGGGTTTGATTCTCTTTGGCCAAATGGTTCATGTCTTGGTTGACTCTAATCAGCTATTCTCGTAACTGCTGAAAGTTTTCTGTGAGAACATTCTTTTGTTTCTCCATAGTGGTAAACCAAAGATTGTCAGTGGTGAGCTATTTATTCTCTTCTTGTAAGGCTCTGAGTGCCTTGATGTGCATGTAGGTTTGTGCTTATGCCTTGGAGGCATCCTATTCGACCTTCTCATTCTCCTCTGCCACTCTTTTATTATTCGCTAGTAGCTTGTTAAGCTACTCCATCCTAAAAGTGTCTAGCTAGTCTACGGGAACAAACTAAATGGGTCCTGCTGTGTAGCTTGTAGGGTAACGAGCCTCTCTTAGAGTCTTGGCAACTCTGCTTTCACATGCTCAGCCTTGATCTCTTCCATAACTAGCTTTCCTTTGGTGGAGATGAGGTCTAATTATGCTATTGTGACATCTTGTGGGATGTTAAACAAGGACATCATTACTTGTCCTATCTACAACAATCAATGAAGGACATCCTCAAGCTCTATACGAGTCATTGAAGGACTGACCAAAATTTGAGCATCTCATGCTCCTGTGAAATCCACTAGTGGCACAACAAGGACATTGAAAGATTCTTTGATGTGATCAGTGACCACTTTTGTGTCTCCTACTGCATCTTAGTGCTGCATGACCACCACTATGTCCCCTTCACCTGTTTCCAATTGACTTGAAAGGATGTAGCATTCCCTGAAATATGTTATGACCAATGGGTCTCCCCTCCTCCTGTTTGGATGAACACCTCACCCTGTGCATGATCAATAGAAACTATGGACCATACGATGTCATCGATGACATAGAAGATATTGGCATCATAAAAAATTTTCCACCTGACTGTCTTAGCGATGGCCCTAATATGGCTTATTGATGGTCGATAATTCTATGGAAATGGTGACGGTTGTTCTCGTTGGCTTGTGTTGGCCCCTTCTTGTTGTTGATTGGGCCCTATGCTTGGGAGTTGGCTAGGCCCTGCAGTTTGAGTTGTAGTGGGCCAAATCATTTATTCTTACTCTGGCTCCAGTGTCTCACCAGCACTATTTCTTTGGGCTGGTGGCTTTAGTAATTCAACAAATGAAGCATTTTAGGCTCTTCTAGGAACATTATTTGTGTACCCTAGGATACCAGCACGTTTGCATAGCTTCCTAATGAGACAAGGGAAGGGCAACGTGAACTTCCTTGTCTTGTGTTGTTCAAACTGCCTTAAGATCTCCATGAGATGCAGATGAGAAAGGTTAGCATTAATCTTTCCCATCAATATCTCACTTTCTCTTGCTACATATGTTGAAATTATATTTAATCCTCTTGTGGGGAAGATGTGATAAGTACCAATCTTGACGTATATCCTTTCTTCTAGCATCAACTCTCCATATGTCTTATTCTTTTTACTATATGCCCTATCTAACTAGACTCTTCATGCATAAGCATCAGAGTGAGTGGATAGGTGAGAAACTTTTGGCCCTATATTTGGAAGGTTCAACACTTCTGAGATGGCCTCGGTAGAAAAATCTATGGACACAACACAAATGTCAACTATGGTACCTTCTTCTTTATTATGCCAAAATTGATATGTTTCTTCTAAGTGCCAGGAACCACTTTTAGAGAGGATAGGTCATAATGGGAACCCTCTGAGTTGGTCCCTAATAGCCTTAGGAGAAAATTCTAAGTAAGGTGTGAAGTTTAATTCCACAATCACAGTTACCGATGTGGACCTTTCTTGGATAGCCTGAACACACTCTAAGGAAAACATGAGGTGTCATCCCTGTTTAGGTGCTTCAGCAGTTCCTTCTTCTACCTATCCTAACTGAGTAGTAATAGGAATCTCTTGATGGATGCTAAATGATTATGCCTCCTGCTCTACACATTGTTTATGAGATGCTTGTCTTCTACCTCTCCTGGGTTACTTGGACACACGTTGAGAGGGTCCTTCTTATTGTCCATGTTTAGGGGCCATCTGCAATCACACGAGAATGACCAATAGTAAGGTTGTTTACAAAATTTAAGTTATACCTTACTTTTACCTTAATGGATTTGTTTCTTATTTTTTGTGATTCAAAGTTAGAAAATCTTGTGGAAATGTCCCCTAAAAGTTTTAATATTAGGCCCCTCATTTGATTAGGTGGCTTTAAAGTTTAATTTCCTGGTGTAGGTGAGGAGATAAGATTATTTTTGGCACATGTTTATCATCATTTTTTTTATTTTTTACTTTAATCAATTACCCTTTATAGTATCCTCTAGGTGATGATATATTCCAAAAAATTTCTGCACAACTTGTAGTGTACCCCTCCCCCACAACTAAGCTAAACACTTCGAGTTCAAGCAGCTTCTTTTGGAATAAGAATCGAAGTGCTAGCGAGTGAGTTATGGCTATTGGAACAAGAGGTGTGAAAGTTGCAAGTTGTAGAAGAAAATTTGAAAAATTCCCACCCCCTCTCCCCTGCCCATCCCCCCACCCTACATGAATAGTTGACAATGATGTTGTCATGTGCACGGAGGTCCATATATATAGTTTTATGTGATATCACGTATGCGATAGTGCAGCCCCGATATCATGTTGGACCCAATATCGCGTAGGTGATATCACGACCTCTTTAATGTAGGGTACTTAGAAAAATTGATAAATTTCTAAAATTATAAACTCAAAAATGAAGGACTTGAAGTCAGTGTAAAAGATCTAGGGCAATGTGAAATAGATTGGAAGGCACAAAAAAAGTATGATGGTGTAGAAGCTAACAATGAAATACATGAATTGGATGAGGAGAAAGGACATGTTTCAGTACTGAGGAACATTTGAACTAGAAGGATGATGAGGAAAAGGACAATGTTGGTAATGTAATTCTTGGAGGGTATAAAATAATGTGATGGTGATGTGTAATAAGGAAAAACTGCAAAAATCATGCAAGTGGGTCCTCCCCAAAGTAGGTTTCAACCTATAATGCCCTTGCGTAACCACACCTTGAAATGTTTGTAGGTACTAGAAGGGTTAAATGCAATCTACACCAATTACACAAAACACACACACGTAAATACCACCATGATGAGGTATAAATTCAATGCTACACAAGTCACGAGTCCCAATTACATGAACAGCGAGATGGGATGAATTGTAGAAGGGGTTGAAGAGAGTGGGACATGAGGTAACTGACCCCAAGAACAATGAATCTTGAGTGTATGACATGATTAATGTGTCATTATCCCATCACTCCAAAATTAAGACCAAGTCCATTCCTTTGATCAGTGACATCGCATTGTTTCATCCCATGATGAACAACCATCAGAGCATCATGACAGCAAGGCGTAAGATCACTTGGTGTTTCATATAAGGGAGGAGTGATTTTTACTTTGTGGCACTTTGAGGTTGATATTTTTTTTGTGGCTGCTTTGCCACACTCTTCTTGCTCTTTTTTTTTCATTCATTTTTTTGAATGCTTAATCTAGAGGAGCCGCCTACCTTTAGGCATGGGTGCATGTCTTTCCAGTCGGACCCCCTAGAATAGCATTGGTTTTCTTGAGTGAGTGCCTTGATTACTCTTGCTCTCATTTTTTATTAGATCTACAAGGATCCTAGTACACCTAGGTTGCATGGTAACTCCTACAGATGTCACCAAAAACAATCCACAAGTTCCCTTGATGTCACACCCTAGTCATTCCCTCTTAGTCCATCATTTTTTGCTCTAGGCATAATGAGCACAAAATTACTTTTAAGTTTTCATGATTACAAGAATATCATTGTACCCAGAGTAGAACCTCTTATTAATAGAATGGTTGGGTGGATATGATGAGCTCGCTGTCCAAATAATTAGTCACTTGAGACATGATAGCACAGAATAACATCTCAACCCATGAGTCACATGAGTGTTTTATTCGTAGATGAGATTACTCATAAAAATACAAAAACACAAAAAGACAGAATAATAAATTGAAAGATGAAAAATTAGAGAATAAAAAATTGTAAAATTAAAGAAAAGGAAAACATTTATTAATTCTGCTATTGATAGAATGGGAGATACCCCCCATAACTAAACGATTGAGCATGGCTAGAATTAATAAATGGAAGGTTGGGATCCTTGCATGTTGGAAATATTGGAACTTGGTCATACTCACCCCATTGAGGTTTACACACTTGATTAGAGTTGACATAGTGGGGCAAGTTATAAGATGTGGTTAATTTATAAGGAGTTGACCCACTATGGTACTTGTGACCATAAGATGGTATGCAAGGATCAACATGTCTCCCCGTATGGCTATATTCATGAGGCCCCATGGTTGTTGGAGTATTGAGTGGTGGCCCTGATAAGGTAACATGAGGCATTGGCTTTGAAGAGGAAGATGGTCAGGTTGGTGATGGCTTCCACCACGACTAAGGCTTTTGCCATTATGGTTGAACCTAATACTTCTATATGAAATCTAGGTGTAACATTCCTCCCCAATGCTCATGTAAATGTGACAAAATTGGACATTGGACTTTGGGGTGATTGTACAGATAGATGTTGCATTGATATGCGAAGTTGGTAGTTGAGTCCTTATTCTTATTATCTTCTAACCTTTTTTCTGATTGTTGCATGGTGTCCTGTCCTATTTCTTAATTCAGCATAGTTGTACCTCTACTATTGTTACCATATTCTCCATATTTTCCTTACACCCATTCCATCATCTTATTACATAGTGCCTCAATTTCATCTAGTGATTGTTGCATTGGCAAAGGTAGAAATGGTTGCACTTCCTCAAGATGAGTTGATTTCTCCTCTTTATGGTTATGGAGCTTTGCTAATTTGAGATTTTGGTCCTATTGAGAGCTTTCAACATTCTTCCATTTAGTCATTTCTCCTTCTTCTTTTGCTACTTTCTTAATAAGCTCTTGGAGTTTATGGATTTGTAGCTCGTATAATTGACCTTGAGCATACATCCCTAGGGTTTCCCTTATTTCATTATGGAGCCCATCCATGATGTGACACATTAGCCTTTCTTTAGAGAATCCATGGCCTGGGCAATTGTTTAACAATGCATGATATCTTTCTAAGGCCATGTCCAAGGGTTCATGTTGTTATTTTTTCCATTCTTGGATTTGTCTCCTTAAGGCCAACACTCTAGCATAGGTTTGATATTGTTCAGTAAAGAGTTCTACCATTGTTGGACAACTACAGATTGATTTTGGTGTTAATGATCTATACCACACTTTTGCTTGGCCAATGAGTGTCATAGGAAAGAGATTAAATTTTTTCCACCCATTATCAATATTGTTCCATACATAGGCATCATAGAAGGCTTGTATATGCTATTGAAAATCTAAATCATATCCTCTTGCAAACTTGGGAAAGTTGTTTAAATTAAGCCTAGGTAGACGACTTTCCTTATGATGCCTATGGGATATTCGAATGGCCTCTTGTATAGGCATTAGGCTCTTCGTGGCTAGCAGGGGTTCATCGTCATTAAGTGGGTTATGAGTTTGTGTGTTGGGAAAATGTTGTCCTTGTTCATGTTGGCGTTCTTAATTTTCTTTGTGTACTCGATTTTTAGTTGTACACCGATCCCTTGAAAGATAGTCATTCGTGTCACAATCTGACATTGAAGGAGTAGAGGAAGAGAGGGAATTGTAAAACTCATCTTGACTTTTATGAGTTTTTCAATCATCCCCTAACAAATTCTTGTTAGTTATTGAGAAGGTCCTAGACCTTTCAGGTCTCCTCATTCTATGGGATATCTCATCCTTACTAGAGGTGTTAGAGTTGGATGATAAAAGTCTTTCAGTATCGTTGGGGTGTTCATGAATGTAGGGGACTCCTACATAAGGTTGAGTACTCCAAACTTTATCTTCATCATCATATAATTTTTTGGTTCTCCAATGAATTGCCTTGTTGTTGCATTGTCAGAGTCTTGTGAGAGAGACATTGTTGTGAACCGTGTATGACTGAATTAAAATTAATTTCTTTTTTAAGCGATATATCATGAATACCTTGTTATAGTGATCTTGTGTGATATAACTAATCTAAATAACTAGCATCGTCCTCGGCAACAGCACCAATGATGAGTGGCGAGGTACCCCTACACTCAACCATACAAATACAAGTGTTTCACACACGATCCAGTTGAACTTCACAGATGGGCTAGTTGTGGTATCTAGATACTTGCCCGTTGATCGTAGTTTGTTGTCTTCCCACCTAGACTAGTATTTGTTTTGTCACATATGTTTTAGTCTAGAGTGAGGTGTATGATGTGTTTCCTATCACTATGCTACTACTAGGGAAATGAAAAATAACTTTGTTTAACCTAAGAGAGAAATGGTGAAGAGAGTCTAAGGTAGCCTAAGTGCAATGAGCATTTGTCCCTTAATCATCTATACACATCTTGGACCTCGTGCATGACTACTACTAGGATTACCAAGCACATGGCCTAGGTACACTACTAGGATACCAAGTAGTCACACTTGGATGCTCGTGATTAAGTCATACTCATTCCGTATTTAAGGAGTTTAGGGTGAAGAGATATTAACTACGAAAGAAATAAATAGTAATAATAATTAAATAATTATAAATAATTAAACTAAGTGAATGCTGTAATGATGAAGTAATCTTGATCTTTATTTCTAGTCATGTGCATGTCCAAGTACGTCACACTCGAATAAAGGTGCCATACAATTACAATAATCACATTGTAGGCATGCACTAGGGAAAAAGGGTTGAGAGGAAAAACTGACAAAAATATCCTACTCGAATACTAACTGACTGACTCTAAAAACTTCCTTAGAACTCCTTGCACCTACATGTGTATTTATAGGCCTGCACAAGAGTCACGATATCGTGCATCCGATATCGCTAGCTAGGCCATGATATCACATACCCAATATCGCATACGCAATATCGTAGGTCTGATATCAGAGCCTAATGAATCACAATTCATTAGTATTGGAGTGCTCCACTACTCATCAGTTATACTTGAAAAAAAAATTCAACACATGGAAAAACACATAGATAGGTAAAGAAAATTTTTGAACTTTGTTGTTAGTAAGTGGGCTTTGTTAAAGATGCATTATCTAGGGCAAATGAGAATGAAGAAGAATACTAGAAAAAAGTTCTTAAGATGTTATCATGGGTCTTTCAAGGTCCTTTCTTATCTCAACCTTGTTGCCTACAAATTGTAGCTATCAACATATCTAATCAAATATCATTTAGTGTTCCATATTTTAATGTCAAAAATGTTTAATCTAGAGGACACTAATCCAACAATGCTTNGAATGTCAAAAATGTTTAATCTAGAGGACACTAATCCAACAATGCTTAGATTCAAGAGGCCTTCAAATATTAAAGTAGTTTCGGATCAATGAATTTACTTCATCATCAACATGTGCATCATTGGTTACACTTCAAATTAGAGGGTTGAATTGTTGGTGCATTGGTAGTGCACATCCTTAAAGGATATTCTATGGAAGAAGTGGCAAGCTCTTAAGAACATGTAGACTTTCATCATGAAGTTTTGTATAAAGAATCATATTGATTTGTCCTTGTGGATATACATAGGTAGCTAGTTAGAGGTAGCCACTTTTTAATGCAAGTTATACTATTACATAAAAACTTGGTAAATGTGTAATAGGCTAAAAGATGCTAAAGTGGATTGAAGATGAGCCACTTTTGAGAGGTAGAAAATAAGTATGTCTCCTCTTATAGTTAAGGAACTAGTTGATGCCATAGTAAGGTTAGAATTCCAAGATCCCTGCACATGCTAGTGAAAGATTATTACTAGGCATAAGGAGTGGTTCCTCCAAGGTATGAAATAACCTCCCCTTGATTACAAAAGGATAAACTCTACTCTCTTATTTCACAACCAATGCTAGATCACTAGCCCACATGTCAAGAAAGTGGATTTTTATTTGAGTAGAAAGGTTGGTATAGTTTATATAAAAAAGGAAATACCTTTTCTTCCTAAACCTAGATTGTGTAAAATTTTCTAAGCCTTTTTTGGATGACATGTTGATTTTAACATTTTGTGCTTTATGATTAAAGAATCCTACCAATTGGACCTTCCTATCTACAACTTTTAGAAGAGTTTTTAGTTATTTAAAGTTCCCTGATATTCATTAGGATTCTTTATGTTTAGAAAATTATACACACTAAGGGTGTTGCTTCTTTCAAGTGGAGGAGAGTGTAGGAAAATATGCCTTATTAGTTGCTCAAAGGTTATTTCTCTTTGGAACAAGGGCCAAAAGAGTGTGGAGATTCTACTAGGTTTCATGATATCTTAACAATCACCATAGAACTACATGGGAAATGTTTCCTTTATGGACCTTGTCACAAGAATATGTAAGCTTATTAGAGAGGCTTTGCCTCCCTAGCTAGGGTCATCCTCCTCTTTGAAGTAGGATTTAGGGCTAGATGTGTTAGAGTAGGAATGCATCTTAGCTCCCTTAGGATTTTTCTATGGTATGGATGTGCGCTTATCATTATTCTAGTTATGTAATTGTTTACTTATGGAGTGCTTAATATACTATTAACCAATGACTAATAGGTTGTATACTTCTATGATGTGCTTGCAGGTACTCTAAGCTTTGAAGCATAGTCCACCTTAAGTCTACCCTCCTTTTTTGTTACTTTTGGGCTCTTGGATGGTGGTGCACAAGGTTTTCCAAGGATGATACCATTACACTTGTTGTTGGATTAAATTTTCATTGTGATTATTGATATGACTAGTCTAAACTTTGTGAAGGTAATAATCAAATTTTTAAAAGGCTTTATCAATATTATTTTCTCAATTATTCTATTTGGTTTTGTGATGAAAAAATTATAGTTTACAAAGATGCAACTCTTTCAAATCATTTTCTAGTTTCCTTTAATTTGGAATTTGGTATTAAATCTCCAATTTGATGTTATGAGCTTTTCTATATAAATTCATCTTTCTTTCTAACTTCTTCTGAAAAAGGTATTGTAACATCTCTATGGAATGTGGAAATGAGACCCCTTGGTAAATCAAGTTGGTTTATCGATGGTTGTGTACTATATATTATATTCATAATTTTTCCAAATGGTTGGGTCAGTAACATGCCATGAGACAAAGAAAAACTAAGAAAAAAATCTATGATGAAATTCAACATATCAATACTACAATACAAAGTGATCCCTTGAAGATTATTCTTTAACAACAACTTGCTTATGTTCACTTAATCAAATAAAAATGGAATATGGATAATGCTAAGAGTGCTCTCATTACGAGGTATGTTAACTAGTTAAAAGTAGAGGAAGAATCATGTAAGGAAATTTTTAAATTCTTTAAAGGTAAAGGTAGTTTACCTATTATTAACTTCATGGAAGTTGATGATCAAATTATTTCAGATCCTCTTATTGTTAATAGTTTTCTTAAAAGATATTTTCAACATATATTTGTTTTAGAAAATTTTGATCATGAGGATTTTCTCTAATTTTGATCATTTACATAATATTTTTCATAGTAGTCACAACCATCTCCTTAAATAAGATATCTCTCTTACTAAACTTAAAGATTTAGTGTTTAGCTTAGCCAATTATAAACCTCTAGCTTTTGATGAAATTTCCATTAAATTTTTAAAGAATCATTGGGATGTTTTTGGTATGCACATTTATTGTATTTTTATAGAAGCCATTTATTGTGTTTTTACACAGTACACAATGCATGACATAAAATGCAAGTGCTCAAACACGAGCATAGCACTAAAAGCAAGCTCTTTCAAAAATACCAAAGGAAAAAAAAGACAAAATAAAGCAAAAAAAATAGAAAAGAATAAACAAATGAGAAAAACAAAAAAAAAAGAAAAAGAACAAAAAGGTCAAAGAGCAAAATGCACGAAAAAGGTCTTCATGACCCTATTAACATCATAAACCATAGACTATTGGCTCTTCTCATACAAGCCTCAGGTGAGAAGGCAATTGTCTTGAAAAATAGTTACACTTGTGTCTCAAAGAGATCATGTTGCACATCATCGCATGGCTTTGGCTATTTACAACAAGCCCCAAAAATACTCTATAAGAGTCTCGTTTCTCCAAAGAATGCACCTCCTATGTCTTGGTTCCAAGTCTGCTAAAAACCGGACTGTTGACAAGGACTAATGACATAACTTATTCACGAGAGAGCATTCCTCTCCCACAAATTCTAATAGCAATTTTCACCCTTGACCAACTCCTGGATTCCCTGGTTACAACCGATTCCCTTGCATCTTGAACCACATTCCCTCAATCCCATGTACTATTGAAAATGGTGCGATGACATCTAGCTAAGCGTTGATGATTAATGTTTGGTACTTGGTCGTTCATGGTGTTTTGCACTTCTTTGTCGACACCTCTCAGGTGGATTCCTCTAGACGTCAACAAAGAGGGGCCAATGAAACACCACTAATTTTGGCCTAACACTTTGAAACAAGAACAACTCAAGCCCTTTTAAGCATTCAGGAGGCAAAATTTGACTAAGGCATGAAACTCAAGTCCAGGTTGCTCAAGCTAGCTTGATCACACTATTAAGCTAGCTTTCCCTCAGCGTGAGCAGCTCCAACAGTTTCAAAATAAAATAAAAAGTGGTCCAAATCTGAGGGTGCAAGCCATCCTCAAGAGCCACTGATGTCCACTCCAAGTCTCAGCATTCAGGAGTCCAAATTTAAAGCCAAACTACACAATTTTTTGCAAGTCATGTTGGATAGTCATGCTAGGCATGACCACAGCGTGACCAACTTTCAGAGCCTCAAAACAGCATCAAAATTGTCTAATTTTGAAGGGACAAGTCACTCTCAAGGTCAATTAATGATTTCTCCAAGTTTCAGCCTCCAGAACTTCAAATTTCAACTCCAAAAATGCTCATTTTTTTCACTAACGCCCATGTCACGTTGGCAGCATGTGTCCAGCGTGACCAACTTTCAGAAATTCCAGAAAATTCTTAGCATCAGAAAATTTTAGAAAATTCTAGAAAATTCTCAACATCAGAAAATTATTAGAATTAGCAACTCCTAAAAAATTCCAGAAAATTCTTAGCATCAGCAACTCCCAAAAAATTCCAGAAAATGATATAAAATTCCAGAAAATTCTCAGCATCAACAACTTCTAGAAATTCCAGAAAACTCAGGGACAAAAAAGTTTCAAGCAAGATGGGTCAAATTTCCCTTGTACATTTCATTATAAATCTTCATTTGTGGGATAGTCAGACCCTCACGGTCTAAATTAAATATGCTTTCATGGGCTTAAATAACCCATAAATTGTAAAATGCGATGTACCTGGTCAAGAACGTAGCTTGCCGACACACATCTAACTCGTGCACAACTGTCCGACACACATCCAACCTAAGCACAATTGTCCATTGAACACATGTCATACAATCCTATTTCCTCTCATCTCTTGGCCAGTGATTCCATCCACGGATTCCATGCCTGAGTTCGGCCCAGCCTTATAAATACCCTATCAATTCACATAAACCTAGGGGCAATTTTTAAGGTTGGCGGCTTGAGAAGTATCGACCAACAGCCTAGGATGCTCAGACACATTTGACTCCTAGCATCCGAACATTTAAGACATCATCACGGGGCTTAGTGCTTGACCTACCATCCATACGCACAGCTATGCTTTAACTAGTGCACATTCTTATTTAAACAATACAATACAATTTCATTATTACCTTCCATTTACATTGTTTAATTCTGTTTATGCTTTTTTTTTTACAAATATAGCTTTTTTATGCTTTATTTATAATTCAATATGCTCTGTTTACATTTTATGTTGTTGTTTGCATTCCGTTTACATCATGTTTACATTGTTTACGATAACCCCAGCGCTAGTCATAGCTTACACTCGGGGAAGTCCTTGGTTGATTTGTGTGCAACCCATCCAAGGCACTCTACCTTCGTTCCCTTTTCTAGCTTGCCCTCAAGCAAAGGCAGGGTCAACTATGCATGCCCAACGATCTTTCGGTGTCTTTTTCCCTTCCAGCCTTACACCGACGATTTAGGTTAGTACACCTTGCAACATCCAGAATAGATTAATTAGTGTTAATTGATGTTATTAAATGTTTTCCTAGTTAATTAATATCTTCTCTCACCCTACACTTTCTTATGTAAACATACATAGTATGATTGCTTCAAGCATGCGTGTAACACTTGGTAACCCAGTAACGATTAGCATTTGGTAATCCTAGCAGCGTTGCATTGGTTCAGGATGTGTACGACAAGTGAGAACAGATGCTGGTGTTAGGATTAGTTAGAACTTAGTTAATGAGTAGTTAAGTTAAATTAGTTACTTACTTATCTCTCTCTTCCCTTATTAGCATAGGAACATAAAAACATAAAAGATATAAAAATCATATGCCTCAAGCTTACTTAACTATACAATCGTGACATACAAGTAAGCTTGGGAAGAAAATGATTAACCAACCCATCCTTGTTCCATAGAGATGCAAAAGCACTTAGTCCTTGAAATTTGACCAGATCGTGCATGAAACACTCATATTCATATGGTTGAGCATAGGGGTACCTCGCCACTCATCATTGGCGCCATTGCTGGGGACTTAGTTGTTTGTGCACTAATTAGAACTTAGGAAATCATTCACATCGTTGGAATGAATCCTTAAGGTTGGTTGAGAAAATAATAAACAAGAATACATTGCACACTGAATAGACATGTATATCTCCTTTTTCGTATGAACGCGCTTCACCGCCTAGGTCTGAAACAGGAAACAATCAACAGTGTAACATACATGACATTGATCCACCAGTCCCTCAATAGTTTCAAGATACCAAACTTCACCTTTATCCTCCATTGAGATGAACAACTGTGTTGGTGACACTTAGAAAGTAACATAGTGTTACCTCCCAATCATTCAGTCCCAAGCATGCTTCTTCATGCTCTCACACGAATTGGTATGCAGCACTTACACATAGAATACATTGTGCAAGACCATGACTCAAGAGAATACCATCCCATGGAAGCACAATGTCAAAGAGACTTGCAACATGAGAGACATCATAAGTCTTCGAAGGGTAAGTGGTCTGAGGATGTCCCACATGTCTTAAGCGAAAATGAGGGTGGTGAACCTACCTCAGGTAGTTTCCCACACAATAATGTTCCTCCCCTTGACTTTGGCCAAGGGGTTGTGTATCAGAACCTTCATTTCACTATTCATAACCCAGGTTCTAATACCCATGGGCACAAAGGATCTGAAAAAGGGACACGGACACATGATAAAGATGGACATCCTGATTGCAATCATGATCGAGGTTGAGACCGTCGAAGAGAAGGTAGTAGACATCATCACACTGACAGTTACCCTTCTTCTTCACCTTCATCATATCCTTCACTCTCTCCTTCAATATCCAAATGCAGTCATAAAGAAAAAGACCATGGGGATAAAGGCAAGCAAAGTGGAAGTCATAAACGAAATAGCCAGGAAAGGGGACAAGGGCACTTTAGAGAACCACAACATAGAAGAAGGAAGAGTAGGGAACAACATAGGCATCATAGACGCCACAAACGGGACGATCATGATGAACCCCTACTCACTACTCAAAGTATGTTAGACATAACTAAGGTCGTTAGAATTCCAACAAGGCACCAAAAAGATAGTAGGATCGAGAGATTAGATATGAATAACATTCCACGATTTGAAGGGGGATACAACGCTGATCCTCAGAAGCACTTACAAGTATTCCATGATGCATGTGCCTTACAAAACATAGAGAACCAATGGCAAAAACTTAATTTTTTCCCATAGACACTACTTAAAGAAGCGGAAAGCTGGTACTGGTCTTTGGAACTAGAATCTATTCGTAGATGGAGTACTATGTTAGAACTATTCAACAACAAGTACCAAACGTACTCCCAAGTGTTTAACTTGCGAAAGCAAATCCAAGGATGGAACTAAGGAGGACATGAACCCTTGGGTGCTACCATGGGCTGATACTATGCAATGTTACATCGTTGTCCTGGCCACGGTTATTCGCAAAGGGATCAACTATGCCATCTCGTAGATGGGCTTAGACATGAAACAAGAAGAATCCTTGGGACTTATGCCCAAGGAAGACTATTGGAACAAGTTGCTAAGAAGAAGGTGAGTTATAGAAGAGAGAAAGTGTGAAAGAGTATAACCAAGATCCTTCCCTCTGGAAGAGGGGAGTAAGATTTTGTGAAGATGAATAAGAGTCACCACTCGAAGAGATGGTGAATAGGAAAACTTGGCCTATCCAAAAGTTGATGTCAGAAGTATCGATAAAGGTAGACCAAATGTGAGATTTCCTAGATAATAGATTTCAAACTATTCTTAAAATAGTAGAGGAGTCTAGAGAGCAAGGTAGTGATTGCGAAAAAAGAAAAAAGAGAGAAGCTGAACATGCACATAGCAAGGGTAACGGAAAAGTTGCCATCATTGAAGAGGTTGTGGATTTGGAAATAGACAATGATAGTGGATGTGAGATATGTCAATATGACCATCCTAAGGGATGTTGCCCTATAATCTCACATCTGCAGGAGTTTGGGGTGTATGCACTCAACCCACGATTAAAAAAAAGGCAAATACCCTAAAGGTTATCTTATCCTCAAGGTAACCCAAGGCAGTTCCACCAACCCTTAACATATTATCTAAGTGAAACTCCACCACAACCAATCGAGTAGTATCAACAATGGAAATATCCACAATCATGAGAAATGCCACCACCAAGGTAACAGTATCCTTACCGGCAACCTAACCTATATGGATATTACATGCAATAGCTAGTCTCTCTACGTGACTCTACTAGTCACGTTACTCTTCAACCTCACTACCAAGCTCATGAGTATTATAGGACTCCTTCTCCTAGGGGAAATGTTCCACAAACATACCATCCTTCTTATCTGGCTGCATCTCTTCCACCAATAGCTCCATTACCACCTACTCCAGTTATGCAGGGTGAAATCCTTACCCAGCCATAGCAACGTAACACCACAAGGGTTGTTAACTCTCAATCTACTGTTGGTTCTAATAACCACATGAAGAAAAGACCTTTCTTTAGAACCAATAGGCCAACCAAACCCTTGCAATCACAAGTAGCTGATTCCTTAGATGCCTCAGTATCAATCAAAACTTTGGAACCTCCTTCAAACCAACCACTACACTCAATGCATATGATCATGCTAACATATGTTGTCACCAATTAGATCAAAGTTGGTCATCTTCCTAGAAATTCTCTAATCCTGGGAGTCCTTTGATATATCTACAAATCATTGAAAATGAACCATGCAAGGCTCTTTTGGATTCAGGTTCTAGTGTCAACTTAATTTCTCAAGAAATGTACAAGGCCTGAAACATGCCTCCACTCAAAAAGAGTAACATTCATTTAGAGTTAGTTGACCAATCCATCACTATCCCATTGGGACTAGTGGAGGACATTGTTACCACTGTTTGTGAGTGGTCATACCCAACTAACTTCCTAGTGATTCAGGTGAACAATGGTGAGGGGAACTTCCCAATCATAATGGGAAGAGCATGGCTAAGCACAGTTGACGCACACCTAGGAATTCGTGACCTTTCCCTGGAAATATCAAAGGAAAATATATTCGAAAAGATCGAGAAGAAGATAGTTCCATGCATTGCATACAATGAAATGGGGTGTAATTGCATGCAGAGGTTATGGTTTGTGCAAAGTTTAACATTGCCTGCATGCAATCAGTGTGCACAAGTGATCAACATACAAAGATGCTTGTATGAAGTAGCCACACAACAAGAAGGCACCTAGTGGATGATGGCTGATCAAGAAAGTAGTTCAATCATATGCATGGAACCAACTGAGGGTTTGACTTGCACTTACATTGATAGCATAGATGCATTAGAGCAAGTCCACCGCCAACTCCCAAGTCTTAGCCTTGAAAATATCAATCAGGGAAAGTTGGAAATGCCTAAGAAATTTAAGCAAGAGCCCCTCAAGCTAAAACCATTGCCCACCGGTATGGAATACATGTTCCTTAAAAATGGAGAACCAATAATTATTAACGTGAAGCTTGCTCCACAACAAAAAGAGAGATTTTTGAAAGTGATAAATAAATGGTCAAAAGCCTTCACTTGGTCATATCTTGAACTAACTGGAATAGACCCTAGGATATGCCAGCACAGAATTTACACTGACCCTTCCATGAAGCCTCGAAGATAACCATAGAGGCAATTAAACCCAAAGCTAAAGCACATAATTAAGGAAGAAATCAAACAGCTTCTCAAGGTTGGGTTCATATACCCCATTGTTGATAGTGAATGGGTTAGCCCCTTAGTTATTGTGCCTAAAAAGGGAGGCAAATGGATGGTGTGCATAGATTTTAGGCTAATAAATATGGCAACATTCAAAGATCACTTTCCACTGTCATTTGTCAACGAAGTCTTAGACACCATTGTAGGGCATTGCTACTATAGTTTTCTAGATGGGTACAGTGGGTACAACCAAATACAAATAGCCCTAGAAGACCAAACCAAGACTACGTTCACCAGTTCTTGGGGAAAATTTGCATACAAACATATGTTTTTTGGCCAGTGTAATGCCCCTACAACATTTCAATGATTAGTTCTAAGCATATTCCAGCAACAGATAGGAAACCGTATGGAGGTCTTTATGAATGACTTCTCCACTTATGGAGCAAACTTTGATCAAGCCTTGGACTAATTAGAGCAAGTGTTAAAAAGATGTGTAGAAACCAATTTGAGGCTCAACTAGCAGAAAAGCCATTTGATGGTCCAAGAAGACATAGTTAGGGCACAAAATCTCACACACAAGGATAGAGGTAGACCACAAGAAAATCAAAGTTATCCAAGGAATTACTTGTTAACCAGAAACTATCAAATATATTCAGTCATTCCTTGGACACACTAGCTACTATAGGATATTTATTGAGAACTTTTCAAAGGTTTCCAAACCATTGGTGGAATTAACAAAAAAGGACGTACCTTTAAAATGGACCAGGGAATGCGAACTAGCTTTCCAAATTTTAAAACAAAAGCTAGTAAAAACACCTATTCTACAAGCTCCTAACTGGTCTAGGCCATTCCATATCATGACTGACACATCCAACTATGCCTTAGGAGCCGTACTTACATAGTTAGATGACCAGAAGCATCCTTATTACATCCACTATGCAAGTATAAGTATTGTTGGTGCACAACTTAACTACACTACAACAGAGAAAGAATTAATGATTGTAGTGTTTGTACTAGA
Organism: Gnetum montanum; assembly: GCA_015680685.1. Classification (NCBI taxonomy): domain Eukaryota; kingdom Viridiplantae; phylum Streptophyta; class Gnetopsida; order Gnetales; family Gnetaceae; genus Gnetum; species Gnetum montanum. The sequence goes on from MNCI01007530.1 coordinate 133,230, forward strand.
AAATTTTAGACACCATGTATTGGGATATAAAGTATATGTACATACAGATCATAGTGCAATCTGGTTCCTCATGAATAAGCCAATGGTAAGCCCTCACATCATACGATGGCTTGTAATCCTACAAGAGTTCGATTTAACAATGATTGATGGCAAAGGCATCGAGAATGTAGTTGCAGATCATTTATCTCGATTGCGATTGAACAACAAAGAGGAAGAGTATCCAATTTTTGATTATTTCCCTAATGAATTGCTCTTTACTGGTGTAGTAAATAATCAATCACCCATGGAGAAAAACTAGTACAGTAGCATTCTTACCTATCTCCTCATCCAATAAATAGCACAAGAGTTAAACCTTAAGAAGAAACAATAGTTTCTTCACCGAGCCAAGTACTTTATGGAGATCAATGGGCAACTTTACAAAATGTGTCCCGATGGCTTGGTTCAATGGTGTGTTCTCGATATAGATCAACTGCGAGTTCTCCAAGATTCTCATGAGGGTCCTCATCGAGGTCATTATGCTAGGAGATGAATAGCCATTAAGATCCTACTTACAGGATATTATTGGCCTACATTGTTTCGGGATGCCCATCGTTTTGTCCAATCTTGTGAGTGCTGTCAATGTGATCAGGGCATCACTGCTAGAATGGAGGATCCACAACAATGGATTCAACTTTTAGAACCCTTCAACATTTGGGGAATTAATTTTATGGGGCCCATTACACCAATTTCCAGTGGAAAAGATTATATCATAGTTTCCATTGACTACATAACAAAATGGGTCAATGCAGCTGCTGTTAAAGATTGTACATCATCTACAACTGCATGATTTATTCAACAACAAATCATAAACAAGTTTGGTGTGCCACATGCACTTATTTTAGACAATGTTACACACTTCATAGGTGCAATTTTTTAGAAATTAATGCAACACTTAGGGGTTGAACACAAACTAACAACAGCATACCACCCCCAAGCAAACAGTCAAGCCGAAGTCACCAATAGGAATATTACGAAAATATTGACAAGAACTATTAGCAAGTTTAGGCGAGACTGGAGCACTAAACTGAATGATGCTCTTTGGGCATACCACTCCACATGGAAACTCCCTACAGGCTACCCTCCCTATCAGTTAGTGTATGGTAAATTACCAACGCTTCCCATGCAAACTGAGCTCCATACACTATCCATGGCATGTGACCTCAACCTTGACCTTATTCTAGCATAGAAATAATAGTTGGTAACCCTTAACCTGCTAGATGAAAACCAACTAGCTGCCATGTCATCTAACAAATTACACAAGGCATTCAATAAACAACGTCATGACCTAAGAATTAGGAAAGTTAAATATCAACCAAGAGATATGACTCTCTATTGGAATCTCACACATGTGCCACAATGTACTAAATTTCAAACATTGTGGAAAGGACCTTATATTATTTATGCAACTTTTCCTTCAGGGCCATGACAATCTACAAACCTGAGAGCCTGGACAAGAAACTTTTGGTCAATGTGCAACAAACCAAACCTTTCAATAAGCTTAGGATAGCCAGTACACATGCTACCCCTGTTGGTGGACAACCCTGCTCACTATTTCAAATCTCCTCCTTCCAACTCAATCATGGGGGAGATGGCCACCTATGCTAACCATTCTCGGCCCTTAGTTCTTTTTGAATTTTTTTTTTACACATTCTTGTTTTACACATTTTTTCAACTTTTCTTATTTTTGTTTACACCATCGTTCATATTTTTACTATTTCTTTATTTGCTTGATTTACTTTTATTCATCATCTAATAAGTGCTCATAATGGTGGATTGAATTATATCATATTGATTGCTAATGTTTGGTTTTTACCTTTAAATTATGTTTCTGATATTAAGGAATGGTTCTTTTGGTAAAACAAGTAATGAGTCCATGTCGTCCACTCATCCATTCAACTCTATGGTCTCCTCTGGCTTGGAACTGTACAGTCCTCTTTTTCTAAGTAAACTTGTTAATAAATTGGTGGCTAGGTATTTTTCAAATCAAAGAAAGACTCAAAGGATGAAAAGGGTGTGACTTCAAGGGGATTCGATGCATTTTTGTTGGCCATTCTCTTGGGTGCCTGGATGCTTTTTCTTTGGTTTTCCACCATTCTGCCATCAATCATATATTAGGAAGCTGAGTAAATAAAAATAAGTCTTTTCATGGTGTGGTTCTCATAAAAAAATAAGAATTTAAAGCACACCCCTTAGACATAATAAAGCAATATGGGCTACAAGCACTAGTTATGGCACTGGAAAGACATGTTACCCATTCCTGAAGGTTCCCTCTAACTAAGGCCCTTTCTCACTTCCTGCTTCTCCATCTTGCTCTCCTCAAGATGGTGGTCACTCTTTGTGGAGGCATTCTGGTTGATTCAAAAGCATGGATTGGTCAACTGTATTGATGTAAGGTCATTGAATGTGGTTGGTTTGAGTCTAGATTTGGAATGAGTTCTACTTAGTCACATTAACCATGAAATACACAAGGGACTTTACACAACCTTGTTCTCGGGATTCCCTTCCATTCTATCCTCTCCATCTTTCTTCCCATTTTCCACCTCATTACCAATTTTACCATTAGTACGTCTCTGGGTTGATGCATTTTTTTTCTTTGGTGAATNGATATAGTAGAATGGAAAAAATTGGAAAATTTGTGCCAGGGCCCCCATGACTAAGAGCGAACCTCTAGTAGNCAAGGCATAAAGGGCATAAGCCTACTTTGGAGAGGACCCACTGGCATTCCTTTTTGGCGTAATTGTTAACTTCTTTTCCTTAAACATTTCCTACAATCAATCATTTCCTATTTCATCCCCATCCATGACATCCATTTTATTGGTGTTGTCATTGTTATTTTTCCCATCTTCCTTATTCCTCATATTTTTCCATCTTATAGCTACTAGAGGTTCGCTCTTAGTCATGGGGGCCCTGGCACAAATTTTCCAATTTTTTCCATTCTACTATATCCCTAACCCCTACACCTTGGGTAGTCACCAGTGATAAATCTCTGAACCAATTTTTTCCATAACCACAACTCAACCAATGCGCTTCATATCGAGGCAAGGTATCAACTGCATTATGGTTCATCTACACTTGCTCATTTTTGACTGTGTTGTGTGTGCAGATGGCAATCATACAAACAATGGACTAGGCTTGGAGGAAGCACTCAGGATGGACTGGAACTAGAGCATTTATGAAAGGATCAAGTTTGGTGGCGTGGCTATGGATAAACAACGAAAGGCATAATCTTGGCATTGGTGGCAACGCACTTCATCTTCTTTTTCTCTTCAAGCTACCAAATAAAGGCTTGGATGTTATTTATGTATGAGTGTTCACCACAATGGTCATGAACACTAATGTTGTAATATGCTTATTGATCCATTCACTGGGCATGTTGAGTTTGTCAATTAGTCAATAATCCCATACCTTCCCAATATTTTGTAAGGAACTCGAGGATGAGTTTTTATTCAATTGTGAGAGTATGATGAACTGCGATATCGATGCCACAATATTGCATTTGCGATATTGGGTCTGCGATATTGGAGCCTACCATGCAATGTCGAATACCCGATATTGAGACCTGTCTCCTTGCCTATAAATAAGAGGTAGGCGCACTTGGTTTTGTAATAGATAGTCAGACCCTTAGCTGAACTCTTGCTTTTTCTCCCTCCCAGAGTTAGAATTATTTCTACGTGCCTGTAGTAGGAGTCATAAAGTGAACGGATCTTTATTTGAGCATTGTGTACCTAAGCACACCTTGTGTACGGCAATAAAGACGAACTTTATGATAAACCTTGCAACATCTAGAGTAGATTAATTAGTGTTAATTGATGTTATTAAATGTTTTCCTAGTTAATTAATGTCTTCTCTTACCCTACACTTTCTTAAGTAAACACACACAGTACGATCGCTTTGAGCATGCATGTAATGCTTGGTAACCCAGTAACGATTAGCATTTGGTAATCCCAGCAGTGTTGCACTAGTTCAGATGTGTATGGCAAGTGAGAACGGATGTTGGTGTTAGGATTAGTTAGAACTTTGTTAATGAGTAGTTAAGTTAAATTATTCACTTAGTTATCTCTCTCTTCCCTTATTAGCACAAAACATAAAAACATAAAAGATATAAAAATCATATGCCTCAAGCTTACTTAACTATACAATCATGACATACAAGTTTGGGAAGACAACGATTAACCAACCCATCCTTGTTCCATAGAGGCGCATAAGCACTTAGTCTTTGGAATTCAACCAAATCATGTGTGAAATGCTCGTATTCATATAGTTGAGCATAGGGGTACCTCGCCCCTCATCACTTCATGAAATAATTGTAGGAGGAAATAAATTTTGGCATGGGAGATTAGAAGGAAACTTTTTGGCAGTCTTGTCCAACAAGTATTATTATATGAGTCTATTTCTTAGGGACCTTCTCTTTTCACACATAATTAGAAAAAATTAGATCATATTCAAAATAGTTTTTTGTATGTGAATTTTAAGTGAAAATGAAGACTTCTTATGATATCTTACTTTTAGAAGCAGATTTGCTTCCTCTTGAAGTTGAAGCCATTTTTCAATTCATTGTTTATACTCAAAAGTTAAATCACATAGAGGAAGTTAATTATGCTAAGGAGATAATAAATGCTACACAAGAAAATGGATAGTTGTATCAAGAAAAATTATGGCTTTAGTCATGGAATATTACAATAGAGGATCTTCCTTTAACCAAAAGGCTCTTCTGGAAAACTATAAAAGAAAAAGTCTTGGCTAAAGTTTGGTTGAACACAAAAAAAGCATTTTTATTTACATTCTATTAGAAGAGGTTTGTTATCTAGTACTCAATAGTATCTATTCTCAACTATTCCTATTCATTCAAGAAATCAAATTGCTAGAGCAAGAATGAGATCTCATCATCTCCTTATTAAGAAAGGTCATTGGATCAATTTACCAACAAAAGCATGTATTTGTAGACTATGCAAACAAAGCATAGAAGATTAAGAATATATTTATTTATTTTGCCCATCTTTGGTTCACATTTGATTAAATTGTACTATCAATTGTAATCTATTGTTTGCTTTATTTCAAATTGAGCCTATTTCCTTGGGGCATTAAATCAATGATGTTTTTAACTTTCTTCAAAAATATGTTGAGTTACTAATTATATTTCCTAGACATAATAAATATTTCCACTTTCTAGTTTCCATTATTCTTAAATTGAGATAGTGTTTTAGAATATTCTTCTAAAAGTAAACCCAGTTTATAGATATATATATATATACATATATATATATATACTTTAGTATGTTTTGCTTTGAGAGCATTTTTTTGTTTCTGCAAATAGCAAAAGAGAGAAAAGAACCGAATACAAGGGAGTTATAACCGCAGGGAACGCCTGCGAATTCGGATAGAGGTACTCCTAAGATGTTGTTTGGATTTCCACTATTGCAAATTGTGTTTGCTCATCTGTAAAAGGGGGGAGATTGTTAAAACTAACCAGAAGATGATCAAGATCCAAAAAGATGATATCTGAGATCAGTTCGTGCAGATTCAAGCGCTCGTTCTAGTTGAAATTGCTCTAATATCATGTTTTTGGTTGTTCCTGAAGACCTCAAAGGATCACCCCTTAAGCATATCGTGCCCCCTCTATATTAAAAGATTTTTTCCTGTCACGCTCCCGAAATTTTTATGTTGCTCCCCACAGTCCAGGTGTGGGAGCATGCTCCAATCTCTTGAGAACGCAAGTCAGATGTGGGAACGTGTAAAAAAAATGGAACGTTTCAAGAACGAGTTTGGGAAGGTTAGAACATATTTTACAAACGTTTCTCCGTTCGAGGAATGTTTCCATTCATCGGTCAATCAGAAAATTAAAATAATCGGCAAAAGTGGAAAGCTAAAAGAAGCTTTTGATGAAAATCTCTATGCTGCCTTTCTTCCTTTAGAATATCTTTTCAGCAATGTTTACATGCTCTACATCACCGCCTTTTGATGCAAACATGTTCTATTTCAATTTCATTGGACAACTTATTTGCTTTACGTACATTCTGTTTTGGAATCTCAAAATTCATGTTTTCAGTTTTCACAAGCAATTAGTAGCTGCTATTTGTAATTCACTAATTTGTGATTTGTAAATGATTTGAATGTTTGGCCATGAAGTGGATGAAATAATGAATCACAGCTCTATTAGCATTTGCAGGCACATAAATTCAGGGAGAAACTTGTGTGTAGCTTGTAACAATTTAGGATTTTCTTATTTCTGGTTTCCAGGTTTTGTTTAAAACCCCCGAATTGCAACGGGAGCTCTGCATCATATTTTACCAATTCTGCATTTCAGAATTTCCAATTTTGTTATCTCTGAAACAGGTAAGTGAATTACTTTTTCTTTATCATATCTATATTTTCTGATTTTCACTATTAATGAAAAGCAAAGTGTTGAACTCTCTATTACTCTCATCCATGATGCTCGTTTTGCGTGGTTAATGTTTGTTGTTCTAATTCATGATTTGCAAGTTAAAAAGACATACTATGCATCCCCCTTCTCTAAGGTAATAATTGCCTAATAAAAAAATTTTATTTGTTTTATTAATTTTACAAAAGCATATGATTCACTAGTTCATACAAAACTATGATTGTGTTTGCATAAAATTGGCCTCCCGTCAAATTTGATTATAGTAACCCAAAGATTATATAAGGAAGTGATTATTAAAATTACATATAGTAATTTAAAGAAAAATTTTCAATTCTAGAGCATAATTGTAGTTAAGTAACATTGTTCACTTTCTCCAACTCACTTTGGTATCTTTCGTGATGAAAAGTAGGTATATTTATACAATGTGCAACATTCATGCTATCAAAATTGGATGCTAAGCTATTTTTTTTTTATATGTAGATGATGCTACATTGATATCCACTACTACCTAAGGTATGCAAAATATGTTGCAAATTTTAGAAAATTATTGTTACTCATCTAGTCTTTAAGTGAAAGTGGATAAAATGAAATTGATGATCTAGGGTACAAGAAATACTTGTTATAACATCCATTTTAAAGGTACCAATGTACAAATAGTAGATTCTTTTAAATATTTAAATCTCATTTAAATGAGAAAATACATGTGGAGGTAGTGCATCAACAAAGGAATAGCATGAGGTTTCAAGGCTCTATATGCTTTCAAAAATAAGTATAGGAATTTATGACTTTATGCTTAGAAGGTTAGAAAACAAAATTTTTAAACTATCATCCATCCTACTGTATTGTAAGGATGTGTCAATTGGGGATTTGGAATATGTACCAAACTTTGAAAACATATTGAAAGAGTGAAAAAAAATTTTCTTCTTAATGAATTAAAGGTGAATATGTAAATACATTACTGAATGTTGTTACGTGAATGTGATTTATTAACTTTAGAAGTAGAAGTCATGTGACAATTCATTACATATACTCAATGCCTACATATCTCAAGGAAAGAAATACTCTCTAAAGTAGTTCTTGAGGATTCACAAGATCATGGTTAATATTTTTAGGGAATCCAATGATTGAGACAACAGAATATCTCTTTGGAAAACAAAATCCTAAGCATAATCACCAACTAGTTAAGTATAAGCTTTTAACATAGATGTGTTATAATGTAGAAAGTAAAAAATAATTTTATTTACATCACAATAGATTTAATAAACTAGATATAGAAGCTCACTATCTCTCGGCTGCTGATGAGTGGCAAGGTACCCCTACACTCAACCATACAAATATGAACGTTCACGCACGACCCGGTCGAACTCTGCAGACGAACTAGTTGTGGTATCTAGATAGTTACATGTTGATCGTAGCTCACTATCTTCCCACATGGACTAGTATTCGCTTATCATGTATGGTTTAGTCCAGAGCGAGGTGTATGATATGATTTTTAACACTAGGCTACTCTTAAAGACAATGGAAAATAATCTTGATTAAACTAATAAGCAATAGGAAATAAAGTCTAAGGTAACCTAATGCAATGAGCATCCATCCTTAATCATCCGTATGCATCTTGGACCTCATGTACTAATTTTGGGATTACCAAGCGCACATTACTTAAGCACTCCTAAATATGCTACTAGGTTACAAAGTAGTTACACTTCAATCTTCGTGATTAATTCATACTTATTCTACATTTAACAATAGGAATAGTAAATGACGGTAAAGAAATATTAACTAAGAAAACAATAAATAACAGTAACAATTAAATAGTTAAAAGACTAAGTGAATGCTACAATGATGGAGTAATCTCGATCTTTATTGTCGATCCTGTGTGTGTCCAAGTACGTCATACTCGAATAAAGGTTCCATACAATTATAATCATCACACTATGGGCATGCACTGGGAAAAGAATTGAAATGAATTGAAAACTGACAAAAATACTCTACTCTAATACTTATTAACTCCCCCCTTCCTGTGTGCCTGAATGTGGTATTTATAGGCTTACACAGGAACCACGATATCGTGTATTCGATATGATTATCCAAGTTGCAATATCGCGTACCCGATATCAAGGATCCGATATTGGGGCCTAGAAAAATACGATTCATCATACCCCCATGACTAAATAACAACTTGTCCTCGAGTTAGAAAAAATGAAAATGAGTTTGATTGATTACACAATGGATAGGTGTGGGATTATTTTACTAACTAGGAATTACTCTTGTCATAGTGTGGAATTGAACAAAACAAAATTGGGACACATACACAGAATTGTCAAAAGACAAATTTTATTGGACTCATGTGGTTCCTGGTGGCGGTGGTTCTTCCATGGGTCTCTTCCCCTTATCTTGTGCTCCAGGTTTTGGAAATTGATGTCTCTGAAGGAGTGCCTGAAGCTTTTCTTCTTTAGTTCGGGGTTGGTTGGCCTTGACATACCAAGTCGCAAACAGCCATCGTTCCTCTTCATAAGCTTTGGCTTTATCCTTGTATTCTTAGTAGTCTATGAGCTGTCGAACCAAATCCGCTGCAACATCCTTTTATCCTTGGTAGCTAGTCTTGACCACCTCTAATTCAGAATTTGCCACTTCTAATTTCTATAATGTCTTCTTGTGCTCAGAAAATTTTGTTTCATATTTTTCATAGGTGGTTGCTACCTGCTTTTCCAATTCTATTCTTAGGTATCTTGCTGTCAAGTTTGCCAACCCCATGTACTCCATATGGTCTTGTATCTACAATTTCTAGCTTTTCAGTTTAGCTTGGTGGACAAAGGCATAAGTATCCAGTATGGTCCACCAATTAGTTTTTTGAGCATTGAGAGTGTTAATATGGGCTTTGTCCATATGGATTTTCTTTTCTATCACCTGTTTGTACATCTCCACCTGATCTCTAAAGTGCTCATTGAGCTTCTCATGTCGCTTGGCCTCATTCTCCCATGCACTTATTTCAATTGCCATCTTTTGATGGATTGTGTGTACGTCCTTCATTGAGAGGGTTCTATTTTCTCTGGCCAAGTGATTCATGTCTTGGTTGATCCTTATTAATTATTCTTGCCATTGCTAAAAATTTTCTTTGAGAACATTCTTTTGTTTTTTGACTGTAGTCAACTGGAGATTGTTAGCGGCAAGCTGTTTATTTTCCTCTTGTAAGGCCTTGAGTGCTTTGGCATGTGTATATGTTTGAGCTTGTGCCTTGGAAGCATCCCAATCGACCTTTTCTTTTTCCTCTACCACTCTTTTATTCTCCACCAACAATTTATTTAGTTACTCTATCCAGAAGGACTCCAGCTGGTCTACATGGATGAATTGGGATAGATCCCGCTATGCAGCTTGCTAGGTGACAAGCTTTTCTTGGAGTCTTTTTAACTCCTCCTCTGCATGCTCAGCCCTGACCTCTACCATGACTAGCTTCCCTTTTGTGGAGATGAGATCTGACTGAGTTGTTGTGACATCTTGAGGGATGTCAAATAGGGACGTCATCACTTGTCCTGTCTTCAGCAACTAATCTAGAACATCCTCATGCTCCATAGGAATCATCAATGGATCGGTCAAAGTTTGACCATCGCATGCTCCTATGAAATCTGTCAGTGGCACAAGAGGGACATTGAATGATTCTTTTATATGGTTTGTGACCACTTTTGTAGCTCCCACTGCATCTTGGTGCTGCATGACCACTACTGTGGCACCTTCACCAGTTTCTAATTGCACCTAAAAAGATGCAGCATTCCCAGAGATCTGTTGTGACTATTGTGATTCCCCTCCTCCTCTTTGGATAGATACCTTTCCCCATGCATGATCAATTGATACCATGGATCATACGGCATCATCAATTACCTTGAAGAGATTGGCCTCATCATGGCTTCCGCAACTAACTGTTTCAACATGGACCTAAGATGGCTCATCAACAATTGATAGTCTTGCGGTGGTGGTGGTGGCTGGTCTTGCTAGCCTATAATTTTTGTGCTAGGCCCTACTTCCTATTCCTGCTCAGGCTCCAATGTCTCACCAACACTTTTCCTTGGGGCTGGTGGCTTCAGTAATTTAGTGAATGAAGCATTTTGGGCCTTTCTGTGGACATCATTAGTGTACCCCAAAATTTCAGCACGTTAGCATAGCTTCCTAATGAAACAGGGGAAGGGCAATGCAAACTTCCCCATCTTACGTTCTTCAAACCACCTCAAAATTTCTGCAAGATATAGATGGGGTAGGTTGGCATTAACCTTGCCCATTGAGATGGCACTTCCTCTAGCCGCATATGTGGAAATTTTGTTCAGATTCTCTCTTCAAGTGTTAGCTCTCCATATGCTTTGTCTTCCTTGCTATACACCCTTTTCAACCATATCTTCCATGCATCAGCATTGAAACGAGTGGAAAAGTAAGCAACTTTTGGCCCTGTATTCAAAATATTTAGAACTTTCGAAATGGATTTAGCAGAGAAATCAACAAAAATACCACCAATATCAACGATGGTGCCTTCTTCTTTGTTTTTCCAAAATTGGTATGTCTCTCCCAGGTACCAATCACCATTTTTAGAGAGGATAGGTCATAGTGGGGACCCTTTAAGTTGGTCCCTGACTGCTTCGAGAGAAAACTCAGTGAAAGATCCAAAGTTGAGTTCCACAATCATAGCTGCTAACATGGACCTTTCATGAATTTCCTAAACACATTTCGGGGACAACGTGAGATGTTGTCCCTGTTCAAGTGCTTCACTGTCTCCTCCTTCAGCATGTCTCGATTGCACAATAACAGGAGGTTCCTGGTGAATGTTGAATGATTGAGCCTCCTATTTTGTACATTCCTCGAGGGGTGCCTGATCTCTGCCTCTCCTTGGCCATTTGGATGCATCCTGAGAGGGTTCTCCTTACTATCCTCTTTTAGGGCCCATCTACAATTACATGGAACAATTATTAGTAAGGCTATTTATAAAACTTGATTTATACCTTACTTCTTGCCTTAATAGATTCATTTTTTGCTTAGTGTGATTCAGAGTTAGAGATTTTCATAGAAATTCCCCTAAAAGTTTTGATATTGGACCCCATTTTGATTAGGTGATTCCAAAAAATAATTTTCATGGTCTGGGTAAAGAGATAAAATTAATTTGGAAACTGTTTCTAACAATTTTAAGGCCACTTACCCTCATGATATCCTTCGGGCAACAATGAATTTCGAAAAGACTATGTGCAAATTGGAACGTACCCTTCCTCCATGACTAAGTTAAACACTTCAGGTTTAAGCAAGTTCAATTGGAATGAGAATCAAAGTGTTAATGAGTAAGTTATGAATATTTGAATGGTGGGTGCGCAAGCTCGATAATTCATGGAAGAAAATTTCAACAACTTCCCTCGCATGAATAGTTAAGAATGATGTTGATGTGCGTGGGGGGGGTTCATATATATAGTATTTATAGACATGATATCACGTACCCAATAGCATGGACCCGATATCATGTCAGACTTGATATCGGGTACCTAATACCATGGCTCTTCTGAAATAGGATACTTGGAAAAACTGATAAGTTTTCAAATTTCCAAGGCCAAAAATGAAGGATTTAAGGTTGAGTTGAAAGATCTAGGGTAACTTTTAAAGAGACCTAAGGGCACCAAGAGTGTAATGAGGTGGAATTTAACAATGAAATTCATGAATGGGATGAGGAAAAAGGACATGTAGGGATGCACAAGAACGTTTGAATTAGAATGATGATAAAGGAAAGGATAATGTTGGCAACGCAGTATTTGAAGGATATAAAATGATGTGATGATGATGTGCACTGAGTGCAAATTACAAAGGTTACGCAAATGGGTCCCCCCCAAAGTAGGTTTCTACCTATCAAGCCCTTACGTAACCACATCTAAAAATGTCCATAGGCACTAAAAGGGTTAAATGTAATCTATACCAATGCAACAAAACATAAACACATGTAAATACCATTGTAATGAGGTATGAGTTCGATGCTACAGATGACACGAGTCAAAAATTCATGAATAGCAAGATGAGGCAGATTGTAGAAGGGATTACAGATATTGGGACATGAGGTAACTGACCCAGGGCACAATGAATCCTGTGTGTAGGGCATGATTAATGTGTCATTAGCCTATCGCTCCAAAATCAAGATCAAGTCCATTCCTCCAATCAATGACATCACATTGTTTCATCCATTGATAGACAACCAGAAGAGCATCATGATAGCAAGGCATATGATCACTTGGCATTTCATCCAAGGGAGGAGTGATTTGGAATTTCTTGGTGCCACATTTTTTCTTGATCTTTTCTTTCTCTCTCCTTTTCTTTTTTTTTCTTTCTAGCTACTTTGGCACTATGTCCTTTCAAACAATCAACCAGAAAAGTTGCCAACCTTCAGGCATGGTTGCATGTCTTTCCTATGAAACCCTCGAAACCATATTGAGTTTCTTTATTGAATGCCATTATTACTCTTACTCCCAGTTTTTGTTAGATCTACAAGGATCTTAGTACAACCAGACTACATGATAACACCTACAGATGTCACCAAAAAGAATCCACAAGTTCCCTTGATGTCATACCCTAGCCTTTCCCTCTTAGTCCATCATTTTTTGCTCTAGGAATAATGAACACAAGATTACTTTTAAGTTTTCATGATGACAAGAATATCATCATACCTAGAGTAG